>SJYX01020285.1:0-19161 GCA_006410675.1 Oreotragus oreotragus
CTGGTGGCTTGGTGGTAAAGAATCCACCTGCAATGCAGGAGACGTGGGTTCAATCCCAGGGTTAGGAAGATCCCCTGGAGAAGGAAATAGCAACCCAGTCCAGTATTCTGGCCTGGGAAATCCCATGGACAGAGGAGCCTGTCAGGCTACAGTCCATGAAGTTGTAACAGTCGGACGTGACTTAGCAACTAAACCACCACCCCCAGTCTCTGTAACATACTATCTCACTGTCTACCTCTTCACCCTCCTCAAACACCTGTGTCAGTCAGCGTCCAGTTGGAAAGACCAGAGGATTCTTGGTATTTCAAACAGAAGGAATTTAACATAGAGAATTAGTTCCACATGTGATGGAGGAGCTGTGAAGCCAAACAGGGGCTGTTGAAGCAACCAAGAACTTAGCAAGAAGCTTTTTGTGACCTCTCCCACTCCACTGATACAGACACACACAGTTAAGGTCAGCAGCCCCCTCCTCCAAGCTCCAGTGACCAAAGTGCCGAAGAAATGGCTGAGGTCCCTAAGCCCCTGGGTGGCCTGTGGCACATTGCATGTACTGAGTCCGGAGGCTTGCACAGAAGAGGCATCCAGAGAAAGGTCACTTAAACCAGGGCCTCCTCCTTCTATAACATCGGCGAGGGCACAGCCACAGCCCTGGACTGCCAGAAGAGGTCATGGTGCAGGCGAGGCCGGCAGATAGGATGCAGTGACTCAACAGCTGACTGTCAGCCGCTGAAACCAGGGACTCAGGGTTGAGTGCACTTTACTCTCAATCACAGGCTCAGCCAGCAAGGGTCTTACCTTTTTGGAGAAAACGCTGAGAGCAGACAGATCTAGGGGAAGAGACCTGGGGCTGGTTCTGGAGGGCCTGGCAGGAATCTGCAATCCACAAGCTGCTTGAGGGAAGTACCAGGCTTGCTTTAGCTAAGCCATCGAGTCTGCTGTCTTCCCCTGTAAGAGACACAAGGAGGCACCATGATTATAATCCTGGGCGAATAACCTTTCCCTCATTGGATGTTACTCCATGGCTCCTCTTCCCCATGCTAACCGAAGATGTCTGAGATAAGAGAAGGGAGGAGATTAAAAGAATATACCAGGGAGGAAGGAAAGAAGGGAGGAGCAGGAGTCAGGATCCAGCCTTCCCCGTGTGAGCCTGGTCAGGTTCAGAGGGGGACACGCACTCTACAATGCATAAATTCACCCCAGATCTATCCAGGGGCGCGAGCATCCTGCTCCCTGGACAGAGGACCATGGTTTACTACAGGGCCCCCTGTCCTGGTGAGTAACAGCTCTCAGCAGCACCGCTGCCATCTAGCAGACCACACCCCTGGTGGGGGAGGTGGCGGGGGCTCTGAGACCCACTGCTCTCCCTGGGGCTGCTCCTGGCACACTAGTCAGTATCCAGGCTCCGGCCAGCCCACGTGTCCCCCGTCCTGTCTTCAGTGGCACAGCCATGATCAGGCTCCGGCCATTCCCTCTCCTGGGTTCCTCCAACAGCCCTCTAACAGTGTTCCTGCCGCCCACCTCACCCCCTAATCTAGTCTTCATGTGCCACCCAGATTGGTTTTTCTGAAATAGAGTCTGTCACGTCACTCCCTTACCTTTCCCGCCGTGTCCAGGGAATTCAAGGACTTCACAGCCTGGTCCTCACCTCCCTCCCCAGCCCCTCCCTGTTGCCACCCGCTTCCCTTCTGTCTCAGATCACCCTCCAGGAAACTAGCTGTAGGATATATCTCTCTGTCACACACACACACACACACACACGCACGCACACGTCCTTACACTTGCTCTTTCTGTGCCTAAAATTCTCTCCCTCCCCCACTCTGGGGATAATCTCACAATTTAGGGACATTTTCAATCTTGTTCTAAATTGAGTCTTTGGAATCCCATTCAGGAGCGAGCTCACACCTGAAGACTGTCCCCACCCCGACCCCAGCCTCTCCTGCTGCCCCCTTCCTGTTCCCCCGTGTGGCCTCTACCTGGTCCCATCTGTATCAGCTGCATCACCGTGGGTGCCTCCTAACTAGCACCCTCTCCAGGCCTGGTGTTTGGGGGAAGGTGGGCAGGGCAGTGCCCTGAGAGTGCCCACAGGCATGGCGGGGCAGGAATTGGACTCAGATAGTGGCTGTCCATTCACAGCCTCTGATGTTCTGCTACATCTTTGATCAGGACCCTCCTTCCTTTACTATCCCCGGGCCCACGGGGAGCTGAGTAACAGAGGGAAGACAGAAACCAGCCTGGCTGCTTGCTGAAGATCAGGAAATGCTACTGACATCATGACATCTGCCAGCACCTTGGGGAAAGGGTATAACCCCGTGTCAATGCTATTTCAAAGGACTTCATCTGAACTAAGGCTATGGATTAGTCAAAAACCCCTTCTCCCTTGGTGGCGTNGCTACTGACATCATGACATCTGCCAGCACCTTGGGGAAAGGGTATAACCCCGTGTCAATGCTATTTCAAAGGACTTCATCTGAACTAAGGCTATGGATTAGTCAAAAACCCCTTCTCCCTTGGTGGCGTTTTATCGCTGCCGTTCACTTCAGTCGTGCCATCACGATAGCAATCAGCCCCCCACAACAAGCCAGGGCCACTGGGAGAGATGGGAGAAGCCAGCCTGCCAGCGTAGCCCTCAGCATGACTTCAGGATCGCTCTTTCACCTTCCTGGAAGTTTTAAGCCTCCTATAATATTCACCACTCACCCAAGAGCATCACAGGGTCTCAGATGAATTTGGGCTTGGCTGATTCAGTCGACATCTTACCACATCAACCTGCCCCATGCCAAGGGATCCAAGAATCATCAACCCAACTACCATTCATTTACTGATTCTTCCTATGTGTACTAAAAGCCTAATGGTTACAACCGTTCTCACAAGGCTGGGGGTACAGGAGCAAACCAAACAGCGGGTCCTTGCCCTCATAGAGCTAGGAATCTAGAGCAGGGAGCCAGACACAGCGTGCTCAAAAGTGTGGGCAAGGCAGAGGGTTTGCTCCGGAGAACCAGAGCGCAGAGAAGCCAAATGGAAGAATCTCTTCTTATTTTGCAAGAAGAAAGATAGGGCAAATCATTCCAAGACCAAGCAAATGGCAGCTTTCCCCCTACTGAAGAGTTTAGAAAAAGCAAAGTTGTTATTTTAAACTAAAAACTGTGTTAACAGTAGCCAGTCCTGGAGAGTAAAGGAGAAAGAAATATTACCCTGGACTGCTGTTCTGTACCTGGAGACCCTAGAATCGGGCACCCCCAGCTCTCACAAGAGAGTGGTCAGAACAGCCCTCCCCCAGAGCCTGCACAGAAGCACCATCCTGCCCAGCATGCTTGTCCTCACGCACCCCCCACAGGCTTCCTTCTCCTTGTTCCTCCCAAGCTCTGTGTGCATCCGTGCATTCACTCAAGCTGTTCCCTGCCCCTGCAATGACCTTCATCCCTTCTCTTCCAAATGCCGGCTCACTCCAGGCTCAACTCAGCACCATCCCATAAAACAGCTTCTGGCCAGGCCTCTCACCCCTCTGACTGCGGTGTACCGGTCCCTCCTCTGTAGCAAAGCTATTTGTGGACACGTGCCTGGCTGCCCCGCCCAGGGCCAAGGGCACCTAGGACAGGGCATACAGAGGACACAGAAGGGGATAGTGTCTGGGAGGCCCACTCCCTGCCAGGAGCATCATCTCCACTTATCCTCGCGTGGGCAGCCCAGGACAGGCAGGTGCACGGCCACAGCCCAGCAGCCGGGTGTCCGTGTGACACTCAAGAAAGGACGAGCTGAGGGCAACAGAGCTCTGACTGACGGCAGACCTCCTTCCACTCTCCCACGCTGCCGGATCTCAGGTGACGCTCAACCAATATCTAATGGATGAGCGAGTGTCTGAACAAAGGAGTGAACGCCCTGTCCCCTCACTGGTGTGCTGCCTCCTGCTAAACACACAGGCCATGCTGGGCTTTGAGCTGCCAGGGAGAGAAGCTCTTCTGGTGCCTTGAGCAGTGTCGTATCCCGAGGGAGGGCTTTTATCCAAACACTGAGCTGGTTTCTTAACTCGGTCTCCTAGAGAACTTTCTAGACCCTTCCTCCAACACTGCACATGGGAGCCCAGTTTTCATGAGGTTCTAAAGCTGTACTCAGTGTTAGCCTGGAATCAGCAAGTATCAGATTCAAAAGCCCTTCCCGATCTAATGGGCCAGCCTTCTGCTCTCAGAGAAGAGAGGGGTTAGTTGGTCAGTCATCTCCAACTCATTGCAACCCCATGGACTGTAGCCAGCCAGGCTCCTCTGTCCATGGGATTCTCCAGGCAAGAATACTGGGGTGGGTTGCCATGTCCTTCTCCAGGGAATCTTCCCAACCCAGGGATCGAACCCGGGTCTCCTGCATTGCAGGTGGATGCTTTACTNCCCATGGACTGTAGCCAGCCAGGCTCCTCTGTCCATGGGATTCTCCAGGCAAGAATACTGGGGTGGGTTGCCATGTCCTTCTCCAGGGAATCTTCCCAACCCAGGGATCGAACCCGGGTCTCCTGCATTGCAGGTGGATGCTTTACTGTCTGAGCCACCAGGGACTCAATCCCAAACACAGCCAGCAAACAGGCTGGACCAGGCCACACTGCTCCCAGCCTCACGCTCCTCCAGCCAAGCCTGTGAGCAGCTCCCTCTCTCACTTCCAGTACTGCTGGGCACACGGAGAGGGAAGCCAGACCGTCCTCCTGATCCCATCCTGTGACTGAGATGAAGCGGGCATTGTCTGCAGATCACACGGAAGGTTTGGATGCACGACGTTCATTTGTCAGTTAGGACGAGGGAGCTTTTGTCACGCAGCCTGGGGCAGGCAGATGGGGATGCTTCCTGAGCATAATCAGACCAGGGTTGTCATTTCACAAGAAATGGGGTCACGCTCATGTTAATAGGAGGCACACACATTTCTCACCTATCTGAAGGGGAGCTTGAGAAGGGAATTAATTCTCACAGTGGTGAGGCATGTTTGACTGCTATTGGTTTAGAGGAAACCAGCCCCAGCCTGGGGTGAGAGCCTCCATTCCTCCACACCCTTCTCTCTCTGCTCCTCTCCCCCTCACCCCTCCTCAGAGCAGGGCTCAGCCCTCCCTTCACAGAGGAAAGCAGAAAATGGGCAGAGAGGGCGCCACCACTGTTGGGAGCGGAAGAGACAGCAGGATCTGCGAAATACAGGAGAAGGAGGAGAGGAGGGAGGCGTGCAGGGGACGCTCCTACAAAGACTTGGGAGAATCCACATGTCAAGGTCAGGTCAAGGGAATGTCCTGCACCCTCGTTGCCCACACCCTTCAGTCCAGAGCCGATCAAGGGGCCTGATGGGCTACAGTCCATTAGCATCGCAAAGAGTTGGACACAACTGAAGCAACTTGGCACACACACACGCACACAGGGGTGACTTTTTGCTGCCCCTCCTCCCCCTGAAGCCACCCAGAGGGAGCTCCCCAGTGTTGCTGACTGCTTCCTGCAGACCATTGGGAATGACATCCCCACTCCCAGACCAAACGGTCCCTCCCCAGAGGCCCTTAGAGGCAAGCCACATGAAACAGGAAGAAAATGGACTGGCCTCATGGGTTCCAGCTCTAGTCTTCTGCAGGATTAGCAGATCAATGGCAAAGCAATGTTGGAGGGAAGAAACCTTAGGAAAATGTACCCACTCTTCGGCACCCACATAGGGAGAGCCCATGCTGTGCCCCAACCCTGCAGAGGAGGGGGCAGGGAGGCTAGGTCTGCTTCCAAGGCCTGACCTCCAGCAGCCAGGTCTCCAGCGACCAACTGCCAAACTCACCTGGGCCTTCCTGGTCCATTAATACAAATACAAATATTCCAACACATCTCGACCTCCCCTAATATCACTCATCTCAGTTCAGTTCAGTTCAGTTGCTCAGTCGTGTCCAACTCTTTGCGACCCCATGAATCGCAGCACGCCAGGCCTCCCTGTCCATCACCAACTCCCGGAGTTCACTCAGACTCATGTGCATTGAGTCAGTGATGCCATCCAGCCATCTCATCTTCTGTCATCCCCTTCTCCTCCTGCCCCCAATCCCTCCCAGCATCAGGATCTTTTCCAATGAGTCAACTCTTCACATGAGGTGGCCAAGATATTGGAGTTTCAGCCTCAGCATCAGTCCTTCCAATGAACACACAGGACTGATTTCCTTTAGGATGGACTGGTTGGATCTCCTTGCAGTCCAAGGGACTCTCAAGAGTCTTCTCCAACACCACAGTTCAAAAGCATCAATTCTTCGGTGCTCAGCTTTCTTCATAGTCCAACTCTCACTTTCATACATGATCACTGGAAAAACCATACCCTTGACTAGACGGACCTTTGTTGGCAAAGTAATGTCTTAAACATGCTATCTAGGTTGGTCATAACTTTTCTTCCAAGGAGTAAGCGTCTTTTAATTTCATGGCTGCAACCACCATATGCTGGGGAAGGCAATGGCACCCCACCCCAGTACTCTTGCCTGGAAAATCCAATGGATGGAGTAGCCTGGTGGGCTGCAGTCCATGGGGTCGCTAAAGTCGGACAGACTGAGCGACTTCACTTTCACTTTTCTCTTTCATGCATTGGAGAAGGAAATGGCAACCCACTCCAGTATTCTTGCCTGGAGAATCCCAGGGATAGGGGAGCCTGGTGGGCTGCCGTCTATGGGGTCACACAGAGTCGGACACGACTGAAGTGACTTAGCAGCAGCAGCAGCAGCAACCACCATCTGCAGTGATTTTGGAGCCCCCCCAAAACAAAGTCTGACACTGTTTCCACTGTTTCCCCATCTATTTCCCATGAACTGATGGGACCAGATGCCATGATCCTGTCTCAACTCCATGCAAACCAGAAACCCCTGACTCCGGGGCTCCTCCCTCCTTCTCACCCCTCACCCCCCCTCCCATTTAACAACTGCTTTCATGTAGTATCCGAAACCTACCCTGCTGAGCGATGTTCTCAGTGCTGGAGATATCACGTGAACCAGCCATGCTCCCTGCCCTCCTGATGCTCACCGACCTATAACAGGTCCCAATATGGAACCTGGCAGTGACCATGCAGCTGGAAAGTGCTGTGATGGGGGAAAGACAGAGTACTGTTTGTGTGCAGGAGATGGTCAGAGGGTCCTCAGGCGGAGATGGAGAAGGGAGAAGTCTTCCAGGCAGAGGGAGGAGCTGGCCAAATCCTAAAAGTCAGAGAAATTGAAAATTTGGTGTGTGCAGTGGTTAGCCCTGGAGGAAGGCAGCCACAGGGTGGCAGCCACATCTGATCCAGCCTCCTAAGCCACTCCGAGGAGACTAGAATTTATCCCAAGGGGCAGCAGAGAGCCTTCCAAGGCAGTGACAGGTCAGGTGTGTAACTGAGACGAGTTCTTCTGGAGGTGGAGTAGAGGGGGATATTGGAGGGGCCACACAGAGGAGGCCAGATCAGGCCCAAGACTATTACCATAGGCGGAGGCAGAGATGGGAGCACAGAGGAGAGGACGGTGAACAGAGCAGCAACCCTGAGAAGGCAGCACCTGGAGAGTGTGGTCTTAAGCAGCCTTGGGGAATGGCAGAGAAGAGGAGTCAGAGGCGCTTCCTGCCAGTCTCTGAGCACATGCCAGCTGCTGTGATAAGCCCATGCCAGTCTCTGAGCACTTGCCAGCCGCTGTGATAAGCCCATGCCATCTAATCATCACCATCTCATTGAATCCTGCAACAGCTCTGTGAAGCAGATATTGCTATTATGCCCATTTTACATCTGTGGAAACTGAGGCTTGGTGAGGTTATCCTCTCTGACTTAAGTCAAAGGGCCAGAAAGTAGGAGGCCCAGGATGACTCAAAGTTTGGGGGGTAACCAGGTGAAGTGGGTGTTATTGCCCTGAGAGGGGCCAGTGGGAGAGGAATGGGTTTGGAGAGGCAGCGAGGGGTCAGCAAGGGGCATGTAGTTTGAATACCTGGAGGACACCAAGGTGTTGGGGTCTGGCGGACAGTGGAATGTGTGGGTCTGAGGGGTGCAAGGTATGTATGGAATGGGGAGCCTATGTTTAGAGAAAGGAAGCCACAGGCATGGAGGAGGCTGTCCATGGCCCGTGGTCACAGAAGGAGGTCAAGGACAGAGCTCTGGTAACACAGACGTGGGGGCGGTAGGCAGAGCAGGTCTGGGGAGGAAAGGGTTAGCTGCAGACCACTCTCTACCTTGACTGGGGAAGAGAGAGAGATGACCCGGTCAAATCGCCTCATAATCACTAATGTCAGAGCCCCTGGAAAACACACTAATGATATTGGCTAGCAGAAGTGTTCTTATCTATGGAATGCTTTTAGCAAGATGTACCATATCTGTCCAGCACTGCTTGTGGTAAACAAACCTGGACCCTATGGATTTATGGGGTAGGGCTCCCTGGGAAATGTGCAAACTGTGTAACTATCAGAGAATAAAATGGAGATATTGCATGACCAAGATAGCTCCCTTTATAGTAAGGGATGGCTCGCATGCTTCACATAGAGACCTCTTCTGATAACCTGAATGAGGCAAAAAAAAAAAAAAAAAAGAGAGAGAGAGAAATGATGTTACGGAGTAGTACTGGTGGTCTTAGACCTCATGCTTTACCTGTGCCTCACAATTATTTTGATCCTTGCAATTATTGGCACGCATGTTAAGTCCCTTCAGTCATGTCAGACTCTTTGTGACCCTATAGACTGTAGCCCACCAGGCTTCTCTATCCATGGTATTCTCCAGGCAAGAATACTGGAGAGGGTTACCATGCCCTCCTCCAGGGCACCTTCCCAACCCAGGGACTGAACCTGTGTCTCTTACATCTCCTGATTTGGCAGGCTGTCCTTACCGCTAGCACAGCCTGGGAAGCCCTTGTAATTATTAGTAAAGCTTAATACTGGATAAGGGCTCTGATTCTTAGGAAGCTGACTTTTCAGTCTGAGCCACTGTATTTTTGTCTCAAGGACAGAAACTTTCCAAACTTGGCCATAATCTTTCGAATTTTCTGCCCAGCCCCAGGACTGCGACAGACTTGAGAAGTGACTCCTTGACCTTGCTGATGAATGAGCATCTTGGGATAGGAGAGGAGCCATCAAAGGCTTTCTAGGCCAGGTTAAGGTGATATTTTGTCCAAACAGAAGCAGCAAGGTGCTACTGAAGGCCTGAATGTAGGGAAGTGACAAGGTCAGTCTCAAACTCCGGAGAGGCCCCTAGGTCAGTGTAGAACCCGCCTGGGAGAAGATAAGCTTGAGAGCAGAAACCCAGGTGGGGGCTCATCCAGGAGAAAAAGCATGGGGCCCTGGATCGGTCCTGGCAGTGGGAATGAAGAGCAACTGGTGGATTTAAGGCTTGTTTAAGAGTTAGCGTGGATGGGACATGGGAACTGAAAATTTGGCAAGCGGCAGTGAGAAAGAGGGAGCTGAGGTTTCCCACTTGGGTACGTAGATGGTTAGTGGTGCTAGAGATGGGGCTGGGGAGCACGGGGACAGGAGACTTGGAGAAGATGAGAGGTCCTGCTCTGAACATTTCAGTGTCTTTGGAAAATCCTCACAGAGTTAGTTGGATAATGCAGTTCTGAAACTCAAGAGCCATGACTGGGCTGGACATAGAAAGTGGATTCCAGGTGGTGGATGATGCCTTGAGCCAGATGAGATTTCAAAAGACATGTGGATGGTGAAGAATGAGAAGGCTCAAGCCAAGGAACACCAATGATTAAGGCGAGAATTTGCACAATGGAGTCCAAAGACCTCATGCATCAGATGACCAGGAGGGTGTGTAAAATGCCGACTCCTGAGCCTGCATGCATGGGAGGTAGACTATTCTCTCAGTAAATGTGTCTGTGAATGAAGACCAGGAGAAGAGCTGAAAGGAGAGGAGAGAGGAAAGAACTCCACTGTGTGTAGGGACGAGGCACAAACATGCCTAAACGCTGACAAAAGCGCTCAGGAAAGGGAGAGCACGAAGACAGAGAAACAGGCGGCCCTTAAGACAGCAGCAGGTGGTGGCATTAGCCTTGGTTAAAAAGGCATCTGCAGAAGAAGGACAGGATGCTGGACAATGGCTTACAATTTAATTGGCATTGCCACTTGACATCCTCTATTTTCTGTGCAGAGCAAGACCTGGGGTTAACTGCAAAGAGACAGCGAGATGGAGGCGATAGCAGAGGTTTGTGGAGGGAAACGAGCGAGAGAAGTGAAGCAGTACTGACGATGTCCATGGCTCTACAGTGAGAAGATGCTGGCTCAAAATGTGAGCCAGTGAGATGGTTTTGTCCAGGTCAACAGCACCTAGCCCGAGAACGTTCTTTCTGCAGTCTCCATACTTGTGAGCTTCTAAGCCACATAAAGAATCAGAGCCCATACCGACCAGACCTTTGCCTCTCCACCTAGCTTCTAGGCGGGACAGGATGAGCGACACCACCCCGACCCCCCAGTCTCAGGAGAGGGACCTGCAGAGGACTCGCAGCTCTGGAGCACAGGAGGAGGGTTCTGCTTCTGTGCCCAGCCCCTGTCATTCAGAAGTGCTTCTGAGAGGCAACTCATGTCCTCTGCAGTTCCAGAAAACCACATCACTGCAAACGAGAGTCATCCCAGCCAAATCCTGAAGCACAGAGGATCACGGAAGTCACCTCTACCCTAAGTCATACCTTTGTGGGTTGAAAATCTCAGATGGTAAAACACCCAACTGCAGGTCCAGAGGTAGACAGTTCAGAGGAGGGGGAACTGCTGGCTCGTCCTTTCCCTCTCTGTTCACAACTTCCAGATAGAGGGCCCATTCTTCCTTCTCGAGTGTCTAGTTCTGCGTGGTTAATTTCAGCAAAGCCCGCAACGGATCTTGTGTGTGTGCTAAGTCACTTCAGTCGTGTGCAGCTCTTTGTGACCCCCTGGACTATAGCCCGCCAGGCTCCTCTGTCCACGTGTTTCTCCAGGAAGGAATACTGGAGCGGGCTGCCTTGACTGCGTCCAGGGGATCTTCCTGACACAGGCTTGAACCCGTGCCTCTAATGTCTCCTGCACTCGCAGGCTGCTGCTTTACCACTGTGCTACCTGGGAAGCCCGCAGGGGATCTTGAGGGAGTTAAAATCACTCAAGTGAACATAGAAGCCAATCAGCAGAATCCATGTAGGGGTTCCATGAAGGTCAGGGGTTCCACGAAGGTCAGAGGTTCCATGGGCTCCATGTGACCTTCACTCTGTGTAGCCGTTGTTTCTCCAAGCTTGTGCTCAGAGCGTCCTGAGGGGCTGCTTAATGGAAAGGTCTGGCTCCACCCAACCTCATTCATCAGAATCTCTGGGGTACAACCCACTGGTTACACCGATAACCTCCTAACCTTAGGAGCCCTGGGCCAAGGCCTGACACAGCCATGCAAACCAGAAACTCAGAGCCATCAGTGTCCAGGCTTGACAGGCTCCAGGATGCTGACTCACAGCTCTCACAGACAGTGGCCAAAGCTCAAGTGCCCATGTCTCCATTTGCAGCTGGTCTGCTGTCTGACAAGCACGTCCTCTCCCCGAGGGCCAGCGATACAGGGATCCAGGGCACTAGCGTGTCGCCAGGGGAGCCCGCGGCACCAGGCTGTGACGCTCCTGCTTCACGACAGAGGCCAGGTGCAGCCATTCAGGGCCCTCCCACACGTGTCCCTGGGCCACCCTAATTCCTCTGCTCCAGTGGGCCGGTGAGACTCCGTGGTGAGCACCCCTTTCACAGGCATTCGGTCAGTTGGTCGATGATTTCCAAGCTTTCCTGACCCACTGCCTCTTGAAAGGACATTGTGTCCTTGCTTTGCTCCATTTTATGACTTAATGTCTGGGTTGAGAGGTCAGAGGGCCACTGCACCCCCCTCACATTCAGATTCTTGGGTACACTTCACAGTTTTAGGGTATTGCCTCATCCCCATTCACAGATAAGGGAACCGAGGCCACCCAAGGTAAGTGTCAGACCCAAGGCCACCTGGCTTCTTCCTGGGAAAGGCTGAGGTCAGTGATAGCAGAGACGGTCAAGTGGAAAGAGGCTGGCTTGGGGGCAGCAAGGCCCTCCTCCTCCACCACCCAGTAACCTGAACACCCTCCCACTCTCCATCTCCTTAGTATCTCTCCATCCACCAGATCTCCAAGCCAGAAGCCCGGCCTCCTCACTCTCCTCAGTATGGCTCCGGCCTCTCCCCACTGGCCAGCTCCACTCCCACCAAACTCGGCCTTTCCCAAGAGGAAGCCATGTGGCCTTGGATCTGACACCTACCCTGGGTGACCTCACAGCTGACTAGATAGTCGGCCTGCAGCTCAGACATCCCGGTTGAGTGACCCACCCTGCCACTGTCAAGTAAACTATCAGTCAAGACCCTGAGTTTCACCATAAATCAGCTAAATCCAAAAGGCGAATGTGAGGCTCAGAGAGCAGAAGAGTCTACAAGCAGTGTTCCGGCTTCAGGTCCAGCTGGATCCAGAAGCTTGACCCACACCCTCTGGACCTGTGTTTGCGTTCTTGCTCTTTGGTCCTCTATCTGGTCTGTCCCTGGGCCTTGTTTTCCTCTGTGCTATTTTCACTCTCAGGCACACTCTCCCCACATGTGGGAGTCCAAAAGCTCTGGGTTGACGGTATCACAATCCCAAATCCTGAAGGGGAGAGCTCTCCTCTCCAAAACCCCTCAAGAGTACCAGCATTGAACTAACTTTGCCCTGGACCACTGAGAGTACCTGGGGGAGTCCGAAGCACTGATGTACCAGGCCTGAGTCACATGCACACTCTGGAGTTATCACACCCCATCCACATGGACTCAGAGTGAAGATGGAGTGGATTCCCAAGGAAAAGGCTGCTCCATTGACAGAAGAAGGAGATTATTATTAAGCCAGCAATCAATGTTTTCTACTGTAATGAGCAGAGCTCCCTGTCTGGATCCAAGGGGAGGAGGTGAGGATCAGAGGCCATCTAGGTCCAGGCCATACCCAAGGCGCAATAACGCTTTCTCCTCCTTATAACTGGAGCAGCTTTTCCAGCACCTACAGAGGGCACTCTCCCCCTCAACAGAAGAGACCCCAAAGGTTTTAGAGGATTCCCTAATCCTATTAACGATTATGGCAAGAAGGAGCTGCATTTGACAGAACGTGGTCACGATCAGAAAGAGCCATGGGTGGCTGTTTTCTGGGGCAAAGAAGAAATGGTGTTGTGAGAAACCGGGTCTTTGGGGAGCAGAGCACAAGTGAAAGGGGAAGAGGAGATCTGGAAAAAGGCAGAGCAGTGAGGCTGGGCTACAGGTGTGGCCCCTTCAGAAGGCTGAGGACGCAAAGCTGTTCAGAGACCTCACTGCTGCAGAGCAGAGTACCACATGTCTCAGGTTTAGCACTGGCTTTTAATAAACTTCCTTCCTAATTAACAGCAGAGTACAGAATGGGGAGAGACCGCCAGCTAGAAAAAGCCAGGTTCATGCTCTGACGGTTCAGACTTCCTTCAGGGCCAGTTTGAGCCCACCCTGCACACATGTGCTCTCCCCCAGCCCTCAGGAGCCGCCCTCCTCTCAGCTCCTAAGCCCGCCCCATCGCATCTGTCACTCCTGTGGTTCATGAAGGATGATCTTGTCTCCCTGACTACATCTTAGACCAGTTCATGACAATGCCTACATAGCTCAGAGTCACCTAGGGCATGGGTTAAAACATGAAGGCCCTGGGCCCATCCTTGAAGATTCTGACCTGGAAGTCTGAACAGGTCCTGGGCATCTGTGCTCGCGAGCTCATGACAGGCTCCCTGGAGTGTCCTGAAGCAGAGCCGAGTTGAGGAACCACAGTCAGAAATACAAGGGTTACTAAAGCAGAGAGGGAGCTTCTCCATGACGTGGAAGTGACATACTAGAACAACTTCGACCTGACTGTTCAGGACATGCTACTTGGTTTTGTTTTTTTTTTTCAATAAAACTTTATTGAAACATGGCCCAAACCACCTCATTTACATATTGCCTACGGCTGCTTTCAGGTCTTGGCAGAGTTGAGTCCTTGTGGCAGAAACCATATGGCCCAGAAAGTCAAAAATAGTTACTATCTAGCCCTTTCCAGGGAAAGTTTGCCAGCCCCCGAATTCTGAATTAGAAGGCAATCTCTGAGTTACAAAAATATATCTCTTGGTCACAGATTTAGAGCCAGAAAGACCTGCTTCTTCCTCTCTTCACACAGCGGTCATACCTCCTCCACTGTTGGGACTGACATGGGTGTCTGTTCTTCTACATACTCAGAATCCACTGCCTCCTTCTGGAAACAGCCTCTTACTTTGGGGAACCCCTTGCCCTGATTAGACGGAATCTTAATGCAACTGTCAGTCAAAAGACACTTCCTTCTCATCTTGGTAGCTGAGCCGATCCCATACTCTCTCCCCGCAGTTGGAAACTTGAGCTGAGAAGGGAGGCACTGGCAGCCTTTAGATTGCCTTTCATCCTCATCATGGAGCCTAAAGAGGCAGCAGGGGACCCAGTTCCCAGATCCCCAGGGCTACCCTGCTCTGCCCATCAGAGGTGATTTTTCAGCCTTTTCTGTGGGTCTATGGATGGCCCTGATTCCTCCCAATATCCCTTTTACCATAAGTTAAACAGTGCTTACACCCCAAAAAGCCCATTTGATGCCAGATGCGGGGGTTGGACTAGGCGATGGGATCTGCCTGTTTCACAGATGGACACCTGGCCTCTAGGGAGGAAGGGGACAGGGGACAAGGCTCTAGACTTCAGTCCTTTGTCCTCACATCTCCTCTTACCACAATGCTACCTACCCCTACGATCAAAGTCAGGAGCATCAGACAATGTCAATCCCAAAATCTTTTTGAGAAATGAATAAATATACAACCAGGAACACTCCTCAGACAGCAAGCCATGATGACAACTCTGTAGAAAGAATGAACCCCAACAAGAGCCGCGTGTGTGTCGTGTAATATCAGGAATTAAAAAGCGTCAAAAGATCAAGTGGGAGGAACATGAAATGTGAATGAGATGAAAGACATATTTTTGCACATGTAATAATGACTCTAATGAGTCTCCGCTCCAAAGTCCCGCATCATAAAGTACAAACGCAGGGAAGGGATCGGGGAGGGGAGTGGAGATTGCAGTGGGGAGGCTTTCATGTGCAAGCNGTGAATGAGATGAAAGACATATTTTTGCACATGTAATAATGACTCTAATGAGTCTCCGCTCCAAAGTCCCGCATCATAAAGTACAAACGCAGGGAAGGGATCGGGGAGGGGAGTGGAGATTGCAGTGGGGAGGCTTTCATGTGCAAGCAAGATTAGCAGGTGGCTGGAGGAGGAAAAGATGAGAGCATGCAGGGCTGTGGCCCCCATACCCATCACTGGCCTCCCAGGAGGTGCCTGGTGGTCGTGGAGGCAGCCGGCAGACCCCAGAGCACTGGAGTCCCACCACCCTGTAGTTGATGGCCCGGGCCCACCCCAGCCCACTTGGACAGAGGCAATGTAGGTGCCTTCCAGCTGGCCAAGTCCCTCTGCCGACTGTGGCCCCCTAAGTGGGAGCTCGTGTTGGCATTTCTTGGCCATTGCTGAGGTTCCCCAACTGGCCAGGAGCAGTTATGCATGGGGAGACATGGCTGGGCCTTAAAAGCGACGGAGCATGGCTACCACCTCAGGCACTGTCATCCCCTGGTGTGGGACTCTGAGCAGGTGACAATATGCTCCAGCTTCCTCAGCATTACTGGGAGCTTCAACGAGACAGCACACATAAGCCTCTCAGTCCAGCCACAAAGAGGATGTTCACCAACCATCCGTCCCCTTCCCCCCACCCACTCTGCTGTCAGACCGGGAGCCACCCAGTCAACAGCTGCCACCAGTGTCATTTGGCGCCCATCATCTCATGTGATGTTCACAGAAGCTGGCAGACAGGAGAAGCGTGAGCTGCTCATCACATCGGACAGAAAAAGATGCTGCAGCAGCAGACTGGTGGGGAAGAAAGGCATCTATCTCTGTCCATCGCCTCCCTGAACAAATGGTAAGGCAAGACCCAGTGTAAGGCGCATCCAGGTGGAGCCAGCCCAGAGGTCAGGTTGCAACAACCTGGACAAGGTGCATTTGCATGAAAACCCTCTCCTTCCACAGTCATTGTCATCCTCCTCCCACTTGTGGAAACCCTCAAAATGCCCAGGCCAAGCATTCATTGCCCTCCAGCAGCCAGCTCTCCCAGGTGAGGCAAAAGGAAGATCTGTGGCTCTTCAGGCATGGCTGAGCTCCATGAGGACAAGCAAATGGCCACAAGCGGCAGAGCCAGAAACTTCTGCTGTGTTTGCATCATCAGGCCGACGTGCTGGGGACATAGCAAAGCATAAATGGCACTTACTGTGAATCAGGGACTCTACTACACTAACTCATTTAACTGCCGGAAAATTTGATAAGATAGACGTTACTATTACCTTCATTTTACATAAAAATAATCAGAGGCACAGAGGCTAAGCAACTTATCCGTGGTCACATAGTAGTAAGCGGTGAAGGTAGGATTCAAACCCAGGTCACCTAGTTCTAAAGTCCATGCTGCTGACCACAAAGCGGTAAAGAATCTGCCTGCCAATGCAGGAGACTCAGGTTTGATCCCTGGGTGGGGAAGATCCCCAGGAGAAGGAAATGGCAACCCACTCCAGTACTCTTGCCTNGTGAAGGTAGGATTCAAACCCAGGTCACCTAGTTCTAAAGTCCATGCTGCTGACCACAAAGCGGTAAAGAATCTGCCTGCCAATGCAGGAGACTCAGGTTTGATCCCTGGGTGGGGAAGATCCCCAGGAGAAGGAAATGGCAACCCACTCCAGTACTCTTGCCTGGGAAATCCCTTAGACAGAAGAGCCTGGTGGGCTACAGTCCATGGGGTCACAAAGAATGGGACACAACTAGGCAACCAAACAAAAAACAAACTGAGCAACAGGGAGGTTAAGCAACTTGTCTGTGGTCACACAGCAAGTAAGTGGCGAAGGAGGGACTCAAACCCAGGTCGTCTAGTTCTGAAATCCATGCTCCTGACACCAAAGGACTTCATGGTATTAAGTAAGCCCATCAGAGAAGGGGGCTGGTGAGAGGAAGGCTGGGAGATAGGGATCAGTAAGTCCCACCTGAAAGGAAGCAGAGGGTGAAGCTGGAGGATTATTCTGTTTGCTGCCCTAGATGTCACTCAGAAGAGGCAGGTCAGGGACTGGGGCTTCAGAAGATGACAGAGTCCTGGACCTTCTGTGGCATCTCAGGGTTGTTCTTTTCACGGTCTGCTGTTTGCCTGTCGTGATCAGCAACCATGCAGTTAAACTACAACAGCCTATGTCTTGTCGAGGAAGGAAGCTTTGTGGCCAGGCATGGTGGAGCAACTGTGGGGGATGAAATGGACATCCACACCCCACGCACGCCAGGGTAGGATGGGCTGGGGCACCAGGCAGGCCTCAGAAATGGGGCAGGAGAACCAAGCCTAGTCTCGTATCAGAATTCCAACTGCCCTTAAATAATGTGTTTTGTATAATTCCTGGTTCAATATCATCCGGTTGGCTCTAAGTGAGAAAGTGAGCAAATGGATGTCCATCTTGTTAAACGCATGTTCCAGGGTGCTTGGTTCAGAGCCTGCTGCATAGTAGGTACTCAACAAATGTTTATTAATTGAATGAGCAAAGAGAGTAAGTATAAGCCAGTGTCTCTCAGCCTCAACACTGCTGACATTTGGGGCTGGGTAAGGTGGCTGTCCGGACTTCCCTGCTGGCTCAGACAGTAAAAAAACCCACCTGCAATGCAGGAGACGGGCTTTGATCCCTGGGGCAAGAACCTCTGGAGAAGGGACTGGTTACCCACTCCAGTATTCTTGCCTGGAGAATTCCTTAGACAGAGGAGCCTGGCAGGCTGCAGTCCCCGGGGATCAAAAAGAGTCGGACATGACTGAGCGACTAACACACTAGGGCGCTGTCCTGTGCATTTCAGAATGTTTAGCAACACCCGTGGCCTCAACCACTGCATGCCAGTAGTACCTGCTCCCAGACGTAACAACTAAAAATGCCTTCAGACACTGCCAGTGTCTCCTGAGGGAACAGATTGCCCCCAGTTGAGAACCACTAGTATAAGCCAATATCCTTGGCGAGTGCCATTAATTGAACAAAGGAAGTCGAATTGAATCTACTCACTCAGTGGGCAGGAGGGGAGCTGAGTACCAGGAGCCAGAAAGGGGCTGAGAAAAGCAGGCATGAAAGCAGGGCCACACACAGAACTCCCAGATGGCCACCGAGGCTGGAGCACAGTTTGCCTGTTCAGTTGTGAGACGTGGGGGGTGAGCTGCACCTATCTGAACACACGGAATCGGGGCTGGTGGGGATAAGAAGGGTGATCAGGAAGAGAGAGACAGACTGAGACCAGACACTGGAGTGAGGACAGAAACAGTTCCTGGCTTGGGCCTGAGTACAGATCGGACACAAGAAGGCCCTGTGTGGTTCCTGACACGGGGACTTCTGACAGGTGGCCTTGCAAGAGAGACCCTCTCTTGTCTGCACTTTGAAGCTTGCCCTATGAGACATGGCCTCATGCCCAGGAGGCCTGTGGATCGAGCTGGTCTCAGCAGACCTCCTCGGAGGGATTAGCCAGTGACATTACAGCTACATGATGGCCTCGTTATTATTACACACACACTCTCCCTCTCTAAGCTTCTGCACCCTGATTTGTTTATTTCTGAAAACTGTTTCCAGCAAGACACCAAGCTGGGCTATGAGAGAGAGCACTGACTCAGCCATTTCCCCATCCTCAGCATAAAAGGGTCTAAAAAGAATAATTTAAGCTCCTCTGGAGTGAGATCATTTAATGAATCTTCTCGATGCTAAGAGGTTTTATATGCCTTTTTAAAAATCCTTCCCCAAGCACAGGGCTATGATATTACCTTGGAGAGTGGAGAGATGAAGTGATACACGTATGCACAGCACACGGGGAGGAAGGAGGTGGTTTCCTTGGCAACAGCATCCATGTTCTGGCTTCCCTTGGCTAAATTGGAATATATTGAAATATCTGCTTTGGGCACCTCTCCTGCGAAAGGAAATGAGTGGTTTTCTATTTAGGCAATCTCAAAACCATGGGCCTGCAGCTGGGGAGCCATGTTCTGTGAGTCTGACACATTTGATGGGGGCAAGGCAGTTAGCAAGCTGGCAAATGTCCTCAGCCTTCGTTTGTAAATCCAAACCATCCTTTCCAGAGCCAAAGGAAAACGAAAGCAGCAAACACATGAGGCTCAACT
>SJYX01020286.1:15600-47381 GCA_006410675.1 Oreotragus oreotragus
TAAGGCCTCCCCAGACAGCCATTTTGCTTTTTTGCATTTCTTTTCCATGGGGATGTTCTTGATCCCTGTCTCCTGTACAATGTCACGAACCTCATTCCATAGTTCATCAGGCACTCTATCTATCAGATCCAGGCCCTTAAATCTATTTCTCACTTCCACTGTAAATCATAAGGGATTTGATTTGAACTATAAGAGTGCTTGTTAAATGTGCAAGAGTTATCCAAGAGAACAGCTGCCTGTGGAGAACGGAACAGTAGAAAATTTAGGAATGGGGAGGAGGGAGATTTATCAGTTTCTACCTTTATTATCTTTTAAATCTTATCATTATAAATGTATATCCTCTAAAAAACTGGAAGACTTCCTTCACTCTTAGTGAAGACTCCCTTCATTCCCTCCCTATAGATACAAAAAAAAATTTACCTAAGAATAAATTTTAAAATGGCCTGGGCTGATATGAAGACTTGTTTAAAAAAGATTTGAGGGTTATAAAATTTTTACTTAAAAGGAGAATATCCTCACACTTTATTTTTGAGAAGGAATACTTATTATATTGAATAGGCAAAAATCTTCTCATATTAAGCGTTTAAAGTTGATTCAGTCTTACAGCGGATTCAACCTTGAAGGTGACAAAAATAATACTAACGGGTATATGGAAGAAAAAACAGAATGATCAAGGAAATTTCAAGAAACGATTGGAGGAGGAAAAATGGCACTGCTGCTGCTGCTGCTGCTAAGTCGCTTCAGGCATGTCTGACTCCGTGTGACCCCACAGACAGCAGCCCACCAGGCTCCGCCATCCCTGGGATTCTCCAGCCAAAAACACTGGAGTGGGTTGCCATTTCCTTCTCTAATGGATGAAAGTGAAAAGTGAAAGTGAAGTCACTCAGTCGTCTTCGACTCTTCGCGACCCCATGGACTGCAGCCCATCAGGCTCCTCTGTCCATGGGATTTTCCAGGCAAGAGTACTGGAGTGGGGTGCCACTGTCTTCTCCAAAAAAAATGGCACTACTGAATATTAAAATTTAGTTAATAGCTACAGTAATTATAATTAGCTTGGTACACCACTACTCAATTAAATCCAGGTTCTATTAATAAGAAAGGGGATGATGAATAATAGGCAACTTGAAACTGTGCCACTGACTCAAAAATAAACAATGGACACTGTGGTCAGGAAAAAGTCCAAAAAAATCCTTTGACTTTGAAGATGTTAATGTTGCTATTTCAAATCAGTAGGGAATCTACAGTATTAATTATGTTAGTGATTTCTAACTAAAATCTCTGAGAATCACTGCCCTAGAGAAGCTCTTGCATATATCTACCTAGAGGCAAGTAGAGGAACATTCAAAGCAGCACTGTCACTGAACAACTAAAATGTCTTATCACCAACCAGCAGATAAACATGTTGCAGTATATATACCAGGAAATAACATGAGTGAAAAGGAATGAACCACAGTCATACAAAACAAAACGTCAAATCAAGTTATAAAGATTAAAGCATGATTCCAATTATCAATGGATAATTTCCATAATTGACTAAGTCAAGAAATACTACTAAACCCATGTTATCTCTAAGTGTGAAGAGCCAGGAAAGTACCTCTGGGAGTTGAAGCTGGCGGCCCCTAGGAAGTAACACTAGCAACAGAAGAGACTGGGGCAAGGGACGACTGCTTTGCGGTATACACCTTCAGTCCTGTGATTTCGTAAATAATCATTAATTTGATTACAAGCAAAAGTTAAGAAGTGTCTATAGCTCATATTTTGATGAAAATACAGATGAATACATATACAAAACAGAAAAAAAGACTCACAGATAAACAAAGCAAACTTGTGGTTACCAAAGGGGAGAGGCAAAGGGGGAGGGAAAGGAGAAGGCGAAATTAGGTGTATGGAATTCACAAACTACGACATAGAAAAGGGAATGGCCAAGCACTCCAGTATTCTTGCCTTGAGAACCTCATCAACAGTATGGGGTATCAAGGCAAAAAGACAGGACACTGAAAAATGAACTCCCTAATATGCTACTGGAGGTAGGTTCCCTATATCCCATTGGAGATCAGTAGAGAAACAACTCCAGAAAGAATGAAGAGATAGAGCCAAAGTAAAAACAACACACAGATGTGGATGTGACTAGTGATGGAATTAAGTCCAGCGTTGTAAAGAGCAATACTGCATAGGAACCTGGATTGTTAGGTCCAGGAATTAAGGCAAATTGGAAGTGGTCAAACAGGAGATGGCAAAAGTGAACACTGACATTTTAGGAATCAGTGAACTAAAGTGGACTGGAACGAGTGAATTTAACTCAGATGACCACTGTATCTACTACGTGGGCAAGAATCCCGTAGAAGAAACAGAGTAGCCATCATAGTCAACAAACGAGTGCAAAATGCAACAAANGGTGCAAAGGAGGCTTGGGGGGGTGGGGGGCGGTCAGCATCGCCACAGGTGTGGAGGGCATGTCGGCCTGGACCTCGTGTGCAGACACACAGCTTCCCCCGGGCCTGGCCTGCCTCTACAGAGCTGTGCAAAAGGGGAAAGAATAAAGAAAAACAGCTTTCTGCAGCCCCTGAACCGTTACTAGTCGGCAGGTGCCTCCTCCTGGGCCTCTCCTTTTACGGACTTGCTCTGCTCGGCCTGCCTTTCTGCTCGCCCCGGGAACTCCAGACGCAGGCAGTCTGGCTCTGGTGACAGGACACGTAGGGTCCTTCACATGCACGCTGGGGCCCCTCTGCTCGCAGTGGCTCCTCTCACCCCCTCAGCGGGACCCTGGGGACGGTCACAGGCGACTGTGGGCCGGAAGTGGACACAAACTGCTGCTGGCGTGGAGGACAGGGAATCAGACCCCCAAACGAAGCAACTAGACCAGAACCTCCAGGCCCCTGGGCCCCCCAAGAGGGGCTCACACTGCTCTCTCCACGGGACCGCCTGCAGGGGGCGCTGCAGACACACTGGCCTGAGGCCCTGAGAACCCAGGCCCACCCAGGGGCCGGGGGAGGAGACTCGAGAGTCCCTTGGACCGCAAGGAGATCCAACCAGTCTGTCCTGAAGGAAATCAACCCTGAATATTCACTGGAAGGACTGAGGCTGAAGCTCCAGTACTTTGGCCACCTGATGTGAAGAGTCAACTCACTGGAAAAGACTCTGATGCTGGGAAAGATTGGGGGCGGGAGGAGAAGGGGGCGACGGAGGATGAGATGGCTGGGTGGTATCACCGACTCGATGGACATGGGTTTGAGCAAGCTCTGGGAGTCGGTGATGGACAGGGAGGCCTGGCGTGCTGCCGTCCACAGGGTCGCAAAGCGTCGGACACGACTGAGCGGCTGAACAACAATGATCCCCTGGGCTGAGCGCTATCCCAGGCAGGCAGGGGACCTTCAACGAGCATCCAACCTTCCTCCTGGAGAGGAGGGCACGCAGGCCAGGATTCCACAGCACAGAGACAGTAACTCCTCTTCAATCCTCAAGACATTTAGTATCATTTTTCTTAATACAAAATGTAACCCTGCGAATATACGTTGTTTCTTTTCATTACTCCCCCAGAAACCATCCTGCGGCTTTTATTCCTGACAAACAATAAAACGCTGCCAAAAGTTAAAGTTAAGAAAGTGATTCAAAGAAATGAAATATAATTAAAACTATTTTAAGAGCACACACTGAAGCAGATGGCATGAAGGATATGGCCATCGTCAAAAAAAAACCTTGCCTCGGTAAAAAGAACAGCCTTTTTGTTGGACACTAAGAAACAAGCAGGTGTTTTCATAACTACGTGCTTCATGTGGAAGCAGATAAATCTGCTGAAGCAGACTCTATCTTCAGAACAAAAAAGACTGCGTGATGCCAGGTTAGCATCCTGCTGTGTAACAAGTATGGACGTGCTCAGCTGTCAAAAATTAAAACACTCTCTACACTTACCATTTCTAAACCAATTCTGCCAGCCTTTTTCCCCGCTGGCCCCGAACAGCTGAGCCTCATGACAGGTGGAGAACCCACCTCCGACTCTGAAGATTCACAGGCGACCCCAACTCAGCCAGCACAGGGACACACCTGGGCGGCCTCAGGTCCTGCCGAGCAGACGACCCAGGCACCCTCCTCCTCAACCAGCCGGGCGCCCTCTCTGCGGGGGTTACCCCCCAGCACCAACACTCGCCCACCTGCCACGTCAGAGTCCCCCACCTCTCCCTGCCCTTCCTGGCCAGCCAGGCCCGGCTCCAGCCCGCGTCCTGCTCGGCAGCGCAGGGCTGACCTCCCCATCGGGGCCCGGGGTCCTGCTCAGCCCCCGCTGGGCCGCGGCAGCCTCCAGAGGAACGGGCAGGCCGGCCCCTTGCCCCCGTCTGTCCTGACTGTGGACGAGAGGCCACTGCTTCCTGCATCGGATTCGCTCAAAGGCTCCTCTGGACCCCAGAGCCGCCGGCCCAGCGAGTGTCTGAGCACAACCTCAGCGAAGACGGCCCCAGGCGGCCCCAGGGAGACAGCGCAGGGCCCTGGGCGGGTGGCGGGAGTGGGCCCGCTCCAGCAGCCGGGGCAGCCCGCCTGCTTCCCGCCGCCGCCTCCCACGTCCCCTCAGCTCCCCGCTCACGCGCCCACGGCCACACCAGCATCGCGTGGCCTCACGCTGGGCTTACGTGGTGGCCAGGGCAGACTCCTGACCAAGGGGACAGGAGGCACAGGCCGGGGATCTGGAGATCAGACAGAGCGAGGAGTCGGCGGCGCGGAGACCAGGGGCGTTGCTGAGTACCCCCCGACACACTCCCCCGAATGCCGCATGAAGGCTGTCAGTAGGAATCAGGAAGACGGGCTTCCCAGAAAATAAAGCTGAGAGAAAATGACAGAACACGGGGGGAACGCAAGAGGCCAAAAGCCAGGACGGAAGGTTCAGACGGTCCCTGCGGTGGAACGTTGCCTCTTAAAATGCTGACGAGCACTTAAGAACACGAAAAACACTCAAAATACAGTAAGTGGGAAAAGCAGGTCACAAACCAGTGTAAAGGATAACCTGGCTTTCCAGAAAAGCCCTATATATGCATTCAGACACCTTTAACGTTATAGGACGTAAAGCACTCAGCATGTTTCTCTATAAATCAGATAGCTAATTTTTATAGGTCTTTAGAGGTAAGTGTTATATATGTGCATGCATGCTAAAGCCCCTTCAGTTGTGTCTGACTCTTGAAAGCCCTATGGACTGCAGGTCCTTCTGTCCATGGCATTCTCCGGGTGTGCCCTCCTCCAGAGGATCTTCCCAACCCAGGGATCGAACCCGCGCCTCCTCCGTCTTCCGCATTGGCAAGCGCGTTCTTTACCACTTGTGCCAACTGGGAAGCCCCTACGCACAGTCACATGTGACTTGTTATACAGGGTTGCTGATTATACACCACAGAGGGGGCGACCACTGGGAAGCAGACTTTAAAAGTAAAAGCACAAGGGACGCCGTGGTCACCCGTGCACACTCTCACAGCCGAGGGCACAGGCTCAGTCCCTGGTCGGAGAACTGAAATCCCACAAGCCTCGTGGTGAGGCCAAAAAAAAAAATTAAAAATTCTTGAGTGAAAAAAATAAAAATGTAACAAAATACTTTATTTAATCCCTATGCCAGAAATCCCCCCACAAAAGGTCCTCTAAATGCCACATGAGATATAGGAGGAGTCTCCTGTTTATATAACAAGTGAGAAAATCAAACCTCACAGGAGCGAAATTCCCAAGCCAGCCTCTGAGTTCCCCCTGTAACAGGGAGGGAGGTACGTCTCACAGGCTGACGGGGCAGGGAGGGCCTGGACTCAGCCTGAGGTGTCCTCGGGATGAAAGGATTCGGTGAGGGCGGAGTCGACCGAACTTCTCTCAGCAGGGTGAGGAGACCTCTCTGAACAGCCTCACGCGGTCACGTGTGGACAGCAGGCGTGAAAAGTCTTGTGAGGCACAGAACTGTCAGGTGGGGGTCGGCCACTCACCGGTCAACGCTCACCCACGCTCACCTCGTTGGCGCGTCTGATTATCTTATCATCCACGTCCGTGATTCCCATCACCATGACAACGTTGCATCCAAACACCCTGGTGAGGATCCTCCGAATTATATCAAATCTGACGTAGGAGCTGAAAGGAAGAACATTACGGCATCTTTCACCCTGAAAGTCACTACTGCGATCTTCAAAACAGTCTGCAACCTTTACCGCGAGGCCGCACAACTGTGTGATCAAGGGCGTTCAAGGGCAGCTGGAAAAGGAAAAGCCTCTCACCGGCCCTCTTGGGTCTGCATGAGAAAACTAAGACGCGGCCTCGATTCCAGGGCCCAGCAGGAGCACTTTTAACTTCAGAGCTGTTGTTTGAGTGTCCACCTGCTCCACTGTACAAAGATTCACTTGTGATGCAAAGTCAGGAGGCGGCCAAGATGCTGGGTGCTTTTACCGCCCATGTTCATGTTCCAGGGTAACTAATGTTTGACCATGAGGAGAGACAGAGCAGGTAATAAGTCAAGGCAGAGACGATCCCATCAAAGCTGGAAAGGTCACTCCCAGAAAGTGCGCATGCGGCTGTGGAAAGTGGGAACTCCAGCTTATGGGCAGGCTGCATGGGGGCAACTCAGACTTGAGAAAGCAAGGGTTTAGAATCCAGCTCAGCTCAGTCGCTCAGTTGTGTCCAACTCTTTGCAACCCCATGGACTGCAGCATGCCAGGCCTCCCTGACCATCACCAACTCCCAGAGTCCACCCAAACCCATGTCCATTGAGTCGGTGGTGCCATCCAACCATCTCATGGAAGAAAAGCTATGACCAACATAGGTAGCATATTAAAAAGCAGAGACACTACTTAGATGACAAAGGCCCATCTAGTCAAAGCTATGGTTTTTCCAGTGGTCACGTATGGATGTGAGAGTTGGACCATAAAGGAAGCTGAGCTCTGAAAAATTGATGCTTTTGAACTGTGGTGTTGGAGAAGACTCTTGAAGAGTCCCCTGGACTGCAGTCCATCCTAAAGGAAATCAGTCCTGAATATTCATTGGAAGGACTGATGCTGAAGCTGAAACTCCAATCCTTTGGCCACCTGATGAGAAGAACTGACCCACTTGAAAAGACCCTAATGCTGGGAAAGATTGAAGCCGAGAGGAGAAGGAGATGACAGAGGATGAGATGGTTGGATGGCATCACCAACTCAATGGACATGAGTTTGTGTAAACTCTGGGAGTTGGCAATGAACAGGGAAGCCTGGCATGCTGCACTCCATGGGGTTGCAAAGAGTTGAACACAGCTGAGCAACTGAACTGACATATATAGATAAGCAACAAGGATATAATGTATAGGATAGGAAATGATACCCATTAACTTGTAATAACATATTATGGAATATAATCTGCAAAAATACTCAACCACTATGCTATAGACCTATGTACTATTGCTATATAATACTATAAATTATACTTCAATTAAAAAATAAGATATAAGGTTATGCCATTAAATATGGTGACAACTTTGATAAGAATCAGAGTATCTAGGAAGAACAGTATAACATCTTTCAGAAATAAAAAGAGTATTCACTTTGATGGAAAAACCTGAATTTTCGTATCATATGTCAAGGAGTTCTCACAGATCCAGGTAAGATCCTGAGATTATGGGAGAAAGTTTGTTTTTGTTGTGGTGGTGATTGTTATTGTCATATAAATGTTTATGTCCTTTTGCTATTTGGCTATATGTATCATTTAGTTTTCGGATTACACTTGACATTTTTTATAAGCAATGTTTGTCTTTTGGAATTGTCTAGTTCACTTAATGCTAAACAGAAAGTAGTAATATTTTGTATATGAAAGAAAATTAAGGCTAAAAGAACAGCAACCATAAGCTGGGATGTAAAAGAAAAGTGTTGACCGGTAAGTGCATTTATTTAAATAACAAAATCTTGAAGAAACAGGGATTAGACAAAGAAGCCTGAACAAAGTTTAAAAAAATATTTTCTCACTACAATTTACCTGGAAAGGAAATCTTCTTGCCATATTCCTACCTGCCCACTATAAGAACTACACACAGTAACAGCTTTTCAACGTAAATGTGTGACTTTAAACTCAAGGTCTGGGTTGTCAGGCAATTCTTCACTAAAAAGAATGCATGAGGAGACACTCTGGGACACTTTAAGCAGGACTGGCTTGTTTCTATGAGTTGGAAATACCATGGGTCACAATGTAAATTTAGCAAGGAAAAAAAACAACTGGCAGATAATGTAACAAAAGTTAAACACTAATTATACCTTAGGTTACTGGAAATTTCCTTTTCACGGTCTACTTTTATATTTTATTTTCTAACACATTAAGTTCAGAGGGATAGAGTTAAGAATGTTCTATAGTCCTACATTACATAGAAGGATAAACATACTGATTTAACTTCAGACTTAAGTTACAAACGCAGGTTTTAATTTCTAGGCTGTCAGGATAGAGGAATAACTGGTTTGGGGAAGAGCTCTCACTGATTTGTAAGGAGTGTGACATCTACTTTTTCAAGGACTGCTGCCATTGTGTTGTGTCAATTTCCCTCTCTCCCAGTCTCCTGAGTAGTGTGTTCTCTTACAGAGTTCTTAACTTTTAACTCATTCTCCATTAAGTCTCATTTGAAATAAGAGAAAGTAAACAAACTAATAATAGAGAAAATGAACAAAAGACAAAAATTGTTTCTTTGTAAAAGCCAAAAAAAAAAAATCTTAAAAATACTTCTGCTAAGGCTGAAGACACAAATTTACTACAATTCTTCTATGTATCCCTGTAAAATATTTTTTTCCAGTTAGAAAAAAATGATTGGAAAACTCATGCAGAAGAATAAGTGCCTGAGAATAGCCAATATCCTTAACTGTTATTAAAATTTATTATAATGTTACTATAAACAAAAAATAAAGTATTGGCTCAGGACATACATAAACAGCAGAATCAGAAGAGATTCCAGAAATAAATCTAAGTATCTATGAAGATTCAGGACTTCCCAGGTAGTGCTAGTGGTAAAGAATCCACCTGCCAATACAAGGAGACGTAAGAGACACAGGTTAAATCTCTGGACTGGGAAGATTCGCTGGAGGAGGAAATGGCAACCCACTCCAGTATTCTTGCCATGGACAAGCAGCCTGGCGGGCAACAGTCCATAGGGTCGCAAAGAGGCAGACGTGACTTAAGTGACTCAGCACACGTGAAAATTTAATACATAAAGGCATCTTGTCAAATTGTTAAGAAAGAGATGATTTATTTATTAAATAGTGCCAACACAAATGGTTATTTTTTAAAAAAACAAGACTAGATCCCTGAGAACATAATATAAAAAATTCAAGTTGTTATAGTGGAATTATGACACTCAAGCACTACTAGGCATTTCAGGGGAAAGGAAATCTACAATGTTAGAAAAATTATTAATGAAATGGGTGACCATGAACAAATCCAGCTTCAATAATGATAAAAAGTATGCCAAAAGATTAAAAATACAGTGGTGAAAGGGACAGAGATGATGGTGAAGCTAAGAGGACTAGGGCACAGATGAAATGGGAGGTATGGGAAAAAAGACTGTGGTTAAAAAGGTTAAGAGACTGTGTGCAATTCCAGAACAGTGTCAGCTTCTGGAAATGAGTTCCCAAGTGGGATTGAAGCATTACATTGAGGAGGCCCAGCGCAAAAGGATCCAGGCCCATGGAAAGGAAGAGGATGACGACAGAAAACCAGAGGATACATTCCTTGTGATGTCACAATGAACAAATAGAACACTAAGAGGGAAAATAAGAATACTGGAGGAGTTTTACAAGATTTCCAAAACATCAGGTTGCACTGATCATTAGAGAGCAAAGGAATATGGTCTACATGATGGGAAGGTAAAGTCTCAGATGAAAGAAATATATAATGTTAACATATAGATATGTTAAATATATAATATATAAGGTTAACACCTAATTTTATACAAACATTTTCAATAAATGTCTCTTGAATTGGGGAGAGGGGATTGGAGAGAAAGTCAAACAATACATTGGTTTCATGGGCTGGGAAGCTTGAAACCATATTTTGTTGAAGGGCAGAGAATGCCTCTAAGTTGCTATCATTAAAAACCATCTGTTAAGTAATTCTCTTCTTTCACCTAAAGAAGGTTATGGACCTTTATTTGTCCATTAATATGGGCAGGATTGTACGTGCTAAGTCGCTTTGGTCATGCCCAACTCTTTGCAACCCTATGGACTGTAGACCCCCAGGCTCTTCTGTCCACAGGTCTCCAGGCAAGAAGACTGGAGTGGATTGCCATGCCCTCTTCCAGGGGATCTTCCCAGCCCAGGGCTAAACCCGCGTCTCTTGCATCTCCTGCATTTACAGACAGGTTCTGTATCACTAGCGCCACCTGGGCATGAGCATCTGGCCGAAAATCAGATCATTTCTTCTTAATTAATTCAAAATTCAACATCCATGAAACCATGATTACATGTCACATGTTCCAGTAGATATTTCTAGAGGTTGTTCAAAAGGTTTAATGTCCTTGGCCGGAGGAGCCCACCAGTGAGAAGAATGTCGCTGCAGTCGGGTACAAGCCCAGGAGCAAAGAAGGGGTGTGAAGGCCAGGAGTGTGCCTGAAAGCAGGGCGGGAGCCCAGCCCCAGGTCCTCCTGGCAACAGAAGCGGCAGTGAAAAGACTTGGGCTCCTTGCCCAGGGTCTGTTTGTCACGAAGATCTCAAGGTGGCTAGGCAGCAACTTGCTCTAGAAACCACTGACTGGGTAGTTTAGGGGGAGATCATATCCTGAAAGCAGAAGGCCACGACTCACTCCCTGAAGTCGTGGGGCAGGGCTCTCACCTCCAGACAGACTCCTGTGCCTGAGAGGCCACCTGCCACTGACTAGGCTTACTGTAAGGCCAACGTGGCCAAGGCTGGCTTGGTAGACGACTTTGAGGAGCTTAAAGCCCTGAAGGTTCTGAACCAGAAAATAAATATACTGCCCAGGTGGACGCTCAAGAAAAAGAAGGTGTGAAAAACTGTGCTGAGTTTTTGTCTCTCTCAGAGACCAGGATCGAAGGACATGAGAGAGAGCTGGAGAAGATGAATACTAATTCCATTTGATCAGACAACCACTGAGGATGTGAATGAAGTCTTCCCAGAAACCAAACTAGACAAGAAATATCCCTACTGGCCTCTAAAGCCTATTGCAAATTTATAAGCTTGAGTCTAGGAGAAAGCTCTGGCCCCTGGCCCTTGAATTATAAATTCTGGACATTAAAAATAACTATATACTGGACAAAAAAAAGATTTAACGTCAACACCTTGTGAACACATGTATTTAAAGAAAGCTCGATTTCACTGTAATAACTTAGAAAGTTCTGTTCTTAATTCTCTCTTGAGTTCTTCTTCAACCTGAGGTTTAGCAATGGGTGACTTAGAGCTTGGGAGGAGAGCAGGACATCTGGAATGGCTAAATGCAGAATGTTCATCATAAAGCCATTGTGTTTTGTTAAACTGCCCCTCAGTCTTATACACAGAAGGTGTGCTAAGTCGCTAAGTCGTATCCAACTCTTTGTGACCCTGTGGACCGTAGCCCACCAGGCTCCTCTGTCCATGGGATTCCCCAGGGAAGAATACTGGAGTAGGTTGCCATGCCCTCCTCCAGGGGATCTTCCCAACCCAGGGATTGAACCTGTGTCTCTAAATTCTCCTGCACTGGCAAGCAGGTTCTATACCACTAGCACCACCTGGGAAGGTGGAAGTTATGGAATCAAAAATGTTTTCTACAACATCTCCATCCTCTTCATATAAAGTTAACCCCAAATTGGAAATAAAATAGCAAAGGAAGTTCAAGAATAGTTTTATTTTGCTTTTAATTTTCTTAAAAATGGCCATTAGGACTATCTTCTCATTTCTTTCCACTCATCATATTTACTTTGTCACTGCCAAATCTCAATCTTTCAGAAAGGGCACCATGTGGAGATCATCAAATCCTTTTGGAGAACAGGGGCCATCTGTTGAGTCCTACTTCCCCAGAGGGCATTATTCTAAATCAAGACAAGCTTAAAACAACTACATAGTAATTTTAGTAGCTACCTGGACTCACTGGAGAAAATAACAAGGATGATTAAAAAAAAAAGCCAAAAACTCCCAAGAGAATAGCTCTGCTTGTTTGACCCAGCTCTACTTGTTTGACTAGGTTTAAAAGATTTAGACAAACAGAACTGTGTACTTCTGAAATCAGTGCCCGTACCAGTCACTTCCCCAGGAAGCACGCTGTTATCAAAATAAAGTATCAGACATTAGAACACACTATATCTTTAAACTCCTAGAAATGTACAGTAAAAGATTACCATCTTGAACTATTTAGAGAATAAAATATTATTACCTTGGAGTGACCTTAATAAACATACTATAGAATGTTGCTGCTGCTGCTGCTAAGTCACTTCAGTCGTGTCCGACTCTGTGTGACCCCATAGACAGCAGCCCACCAGGCTCCCCCATCCCTGGGATTCTCCAGGCAAGAACACTGGAGTGGGCTGCCATTTCCTTCTCCAATGCATGAAAGAGAAAAGTGAAAGTGAAGTCGCTCAGTCTGTCCGACTGTTAGCGACCCCATGGACTGCAGCCCACCAGGCTCCTCCGTCCATTGGATTTTCCAGGCAAGAGTACTGGGGTGGGGTGCCATTGCCTTCCCCACTATAGAATGTTAACAGGTAAAAATCTGAGAGAAGCTCTCAGATTTGTTTTGAAGACTTTACCATGATTGAAAAAGCAATTTTTCCCCAATGCAAAAAAAGTCCAGAACTGATCATTGTGACCAGTTAAAATATGAGGAAAAAATCTAAATTCCAGCCCCAGTTACAGAAAGCTGAGGGTAACCTGGCTAGACAGCTCACACTCTTATGATTTAATCCAACTGCTCTATGAAACTGGNACTGGGGTGGGGTGCCATTGCCTTCCCCGTCTGGCATCCTGGGCACTGCCTTTTCAGTCCCCTCTGGGGTCCACACCAACACCAGAGCATGGAGCTCACCTGAGCTTTTCCGAAACAGACCAACCAGATTACAGACCAAGCCTCGTGATTTCCTTTTGCATCTCGATGGAGGACGCGTGTGATTTCCACTTGGCTGAAGTTGAGTGTAGACACTGTGTGTGCCGAGTTGCTTCAGGCTCCGCCGTCCATGGGATTTTCCAGGCAAGAATACTGGAGTGGGCTGCCATTTTCTTCTCCAGGGGATCTTCCCAACCCAGGGATCGAACCTGGGTCTCCTGCATGATTTCCACTTGGCTGAAGTTGAGTGTAGACACTGTGTGTGCCGAGTTGCTTCAGGCTCCGCCGTCCATGGGATTTTCCAGGCAAGAATACTGGAGTGGGCTGCCATTTTCTTCTCCAGGGGATCTTCCCAACCCAGGGATCGAACCTGGGTCTCCTGCATTGCAGACAGACGCTTTACCACCTGAACCACCAGGGAAACTCTGCTACAAACATAACTCCACTCATCTCCTCTGAACCACCAGGCATGGGAGGAAATGCCGAAATCCTGGGGAAGGCTTCTCGGAGCTACAGGTGTTGGTTTCAGGTCAGCTCTGTGCTAACTGTACGGGGTTAAATCAATTGTTCTCAACCAGGGGTGACTTTACCCCTGAGGGACACTTGGCAATTTCTGGGGACAAGTTGGGTTGTCACACGGGGGTGGGGGGCTGCTGTTGGCGGGCAGCAGAAGCTGGCATCCTGCAATGCACAGGACAGCCTGCCCTCAGCTAAAGCTACTCGTTACAAATGTCCAAGGAACTGAGCCCTGCAAACCCTGGTTTAAATGGAGAAATATTCGTTGCAAGAGAAAAAAAAATCACAGCCTGAAAGCCTTTTGCTCGGTCAACACCAAATACAGCAGAAGCGTTAAACTTCTCCTCCCTGAACTTCCCAGCTCCTGAAATGTAAACACAAGAAAAGAGCAGAGTGGGATTTTTTTTCAACTATACATTTTTTAATTTCTCAGCTGAAAGAGAAACTGTCGAAGGAGGCAAGGAGGACCCAGGGATTTCTTTTTCCTCTATCCCTGATTCTACTAGAAATAGGAAAACAAAAGCAGAACACGCCTTTTCTTTCTGTGGATGCAAAGTGCGCGGTGGAGCTGACACCTCACGCTAGCTGCTGGCCTGCAGGAAGACTGCGGTGCTGTGTGAGTGGCGTGGAACTCAGACGGGGGTGATGGTGGCCGTTGCTCACGCGTGTGGGAAGCTCACAAGTCAGACACCGTGGTGGTCATCGTGTGGGTGTGTGGAGAGACACAGCGCCTCCTTTAAGCAATTTTTCCCACGGAGATGTCAAAATTTCCTCTAGGATGTTACAGCCTCTGTCCCCAAAGAAATGTGTCAGTAAAGGCGGTTAGTAACTGGCCCTCCACATCAGACGTTCTGCTTCTTAATTTCTGAGAGCAAATTGCGTGTCACTTTTGTTTCACGGCAGCCTGTGAACGCCTCCTCTGAAAAGCCACACACGGGACCTCTTTGGCTGATCCGAGCTGCTTTATTCCAGAATTCAGCCGGGAGTGAGACGTTCCCAGACCTCCCTCGCGCCGCCTCTGAATCAGCGCCTAATAAACGTGCATTTGGGGGAGAAGGCTGACGCGAGGGCCATCGCTTAAGCTCCTATTGTTTCATTGATAAAAATGATCCAGGAAGCAGCAGAATATGTTAACCGTTTCCTTTGGTTTTCCATCGAGAGGGCTGAAAGACATTTCTAAAATAGATCTCTTTTCTTTTCATTCCGCAGAATAATGCATGAATGATTATAACATATGCTCTATCTCCCCTCCCCCCCCCCAACCAGTGGAAAAGTGCCTGACACTGTAATCACAACTTGTTGGGTTTTCAATCTGATGCTGTCCCCTTTTACCATGGTAGTTAAACGTCCATTCTTGTTCGGTGTGATAAATGTTACGGCCGTGTAACAGTAACGAAAAAGAGAGACATGTTAAACCAAATATTGCTTCAGATTGTGTCTTTTATTCTCCTTTATCATCATATCTTAATTTATAGGATAATCATCATTATCGCAACTGTCAGCCTCATTTAACCCCGCTGATCTCCCATGATTCTCCGCTGTCAGCTCTGATTGCCTACCTTCTGCCGACGGGCTGATAATGCCTGACAGATTAACCCTCCCCAAGAGGAAGACAATGATATATAGGACAGCGCCGAGCGCGCTATATATTAATGAGGAGCTGGCAAGGCTTTGATAAGGCTGCGGAATAATCCATCAGTGGGGAAGGAGCTTGTAAAACGGGAGGGGCGTTTCATGGGAAAAACACCTGGGAAGCCTGCACCGACCCGGCAGCCACGGGGCTGCCAGCTGCCTCGCCCCTCGGCCGCGATCAGCACCAGACCGAGGAGCTGATCAGCCCCGGACCCAGCCTCCCTCGCGCCGCGCCGCCGCGCTCCCGCGTTTACAGCATCCTTAGCAAGCCGGCAGTTGATGGCTCGCGTTCTTGGGCATTAGAAACTTTATCTTCTTCTGAACGCGCTCTCGCCGGAGGCTGTCACCTGGGAAAGGCAGGAGCCGCCGGCGTTTTCTGCCGCACTTGCTCCGCGGAGGCCCGCTCCGCCTTTAGCTACAATGCCTCAGATGGCTACTTGAGCTTGAATGCGCCGTTATTACAGGTATTACATGAAATTGCCTGTGTTACGTGAAGGGGATTATAGAGGTTCTGGATCAATAACTTCAGTGGATGTTGGGAGTGATTACAGCGCCCTGTCAATTTTCCCCATTTGGCTCTCAGTGTCCATTCACCACACACCACCTCTTGTATTCACATCAAATCACTCATTTCATTGGTAAATTCTATATATCTCAATTTACTTTAAGTAGCTGATTTGTGTAAAATAAAATGACTTCCTCTTCTGTGTGCGCAACAGACCTAATCCTATATAGTCATAAAAAGCGTAAACACAGGGAGACCCTCTGTCCCTTGGGAAGCCTCGTGCGCAGCGCGGGGGCTGCCCGCTCCCTGAAACAGCTATAATTGAAACATCTCCGTCACCCGGGCTTTGTGGAGACCACACCTAGCCTCTTCACCTCTCCCTATTTTTTCATCCTGGGGAGGAATCTTGGAGCGGCCGGATCCCGAGCACCCGGGCTGCGGAAGCAGCTGTGTCTCCCTGTGCCCACGCGCTCGGCTGCGCTCACCCTCTCCCGAGGGGGCCAGGCCCGCGCGCCCCCGTGCAGACTCGGCCCCCACCTTCAACTCCAGGACCACAAATGCTGCCCCGAGAGATTCGTCTTCCGCCGGTCGGCAGGCTCCTGCTAGGTGCAGACTGCCTGAGCCTCCCTTTTCTATCTCCCTGTGCCCACGCGCTCGGCTGCGCTCACCCTCTCCCGAGGGGGCCAGGCCCGCGCGCCCCCGTGCAGACTCGGCCCCCACCTTCAACTCCAGGACCACAAATGCTGCCCCGAGAGATTCGTCTTCCGCCGGTCGGCAGGCTCCTGCTAGGTGCAGACTGCCTGAGCCTCCCTTTTCTGCGTTCTCTTCCTCTTCCGTGTGTGCATGCACACGCACCCAGGCGTGTTTGATGAAGTGTAACATCAAAACTTAGGAGAGAGAAGTCCAGAGGCATTCAGTGAGGGGAAACATCCAAGAGGCCCAGGAAACTTTGCGGGAGGAGGTCTAGACTTCCTGTACCAACAGAAACTCGCTACAGGTGTTCAGACCACGGGAGAGATCAGGGCAATATTATTCCACACACCTCAGCGTGCACAAGTGACACTTCACTCGGGAGTTGTCTTTTGGACCCGAATTCGATGTCTTATCAGTGTTTCCTACTATTTCTGACCTAGCAGAGGCCCTTAAATAACTGTGTACTGGCCACAAATAAATAAGGAGCATAGAAACAAAGTATTTACAAAATCCTCAAAGCAACCCCCCCAGAGAAAGCCTCCCCACCCCAACTGTCTATGCTTCCAACAGACCAATGTAGCAACTACTGGATCCGCCAACCTGTGAATGGGCCCAACTTCTGGTCCTGAAGCGACTCAGAGAACAGGGCAGAGAGAGGAAAGGCTTGCTTTAGTGTCTGTGCTGGCATACGAGACCCTTTGCGTAAGAATATTCAGACTAACCCTGCATCTGCTGACTCACTTCCGCACATTTGTCATATATTTCGCACAAATAAGAAAGCAAGGAGAAAACACAAGACTCTATTAAAAATACGAGTAAAAGGAAAATCTCCATAAACCATGTCCATATTTTCTGAAAAGCCTCACTGTCACAGAGAGCATAATATTATTTAAGAGGCAACTGAACCCAAAGATCTTCACAATCTGCCATCTCTTGGCTCCTTCCAAGTCAGAACCTTCCCACTGGGTGTCCCACATTATGTGTGTCTCCATGGTACAGGTACAGCGATAGAGCGGGGTGGTGTGGAAGAGCAGGTCAATTGATGTAGGAAGACAGTCCCCTCAAGGCCAGTGTTAGCAAAGCAGGGTGGGGACAGATAAAGGGGAGAGAGGCAGGTAAGATCCCCAAAGAGACCTTGCAGCCCATGGCATCCTCCCGGCCCACTGGCCTTCCTGCTCCCTCCATCCCAAGGTCTTGAGGCCACTGTGTTCCGCTGTCCCTTCTCACTGGTGCTAGGGAGCCTGCCCATCTATCATTAGTCACCTCCTGTGCTCAGACCACACAGAAGAGAATCACCACCTCAGGTTCATAGGGAACAAGACCCTGGTCCAAGTGACTTGCTTTAATGCTTCCATGGAGAAAGGGTTAGGCTGGAATCCCAACCCCTCGTCCCCACAAATCAGAAATGGTTTCCATTCAGACAAGCATGCTAGCAGCTAGTGATGATTCAACTCAAGCCACAGGCAATACTTTGAGCAGGGCAGGATGTCACGAACCGGGAATGGGGAACTGGGCTAGGAGTGGAAGGATACCACAGGTGTTTAAAAATATAACTCTTGCCCTCGAGGAGTTAATGGTGTACCGGGTGAGATGAGACATAAACTAGCAGAAAATGAAATTACAGTGAGATTCAGAGAATACCGTGGTACTACCATAGTAAAAAATATTACAGGACTCAATTGTCTTGACTGCCAAATTAGCTTTACAGGCAATAAGTGTTATGAATCAAGTAGAAAAGGCTCACTTTTAGCTGAAGTGATCAAGGAAAGAGCCAGTGAGATATGAATAGAATTTGGCTCGCAAGGAAAACCACAATAGTCTTGGTATTCCTGAACGTGTATAAACCCATGCAATCACTCTTAAACGAGCTCAGGATTTGACTGAAAATTCTAGCGTGAATCTGGCATCCAGGCTGATAAACGACAAGCTACTGTTTGGAAAACTCTAGTTTCAAAGGAGCAATAACTCAGTTTTAAATAGCAATTTATAAAAGATGGCAGCCTTTAATATATAAACCCCTAGAGTTATGTCTGACATTACACAAAGGACATACATACTGCATAACCATTTTCGAACAATAACAGAAAATTCAAATTAAGAATTTATATGCGTCTCCAAAGCAGCCACCCAAATTCACTTAGGAAAACAATGCACTTTGACAAAGTTACATAAAATACTAATTTACTAATAGTCAACCAAAATCCAATTACAATTTTAATCACAAGTGCAAAACAAAGGGGATATCCAGAAGGCTGGTGTCTGGTGAAATATCAAGGTGAAAACGTGCAAATGAGCCATCAGTCCAAAGTTACCCTTCACCCGCTAGTCTACACTAAATAAAGCAGAGACAGCAGGAAAAGAAGCTGAGCGACACAAACATTACAACGTATCGAGCGGCGGAAAAGGGGCAGCCCTCACATTCACGGGATTTTCCGGTCCTGATGGGTCAGAGAGAGCTGGAAGAGAAAAGGAATATGGAAGGAGCCCCGTCTTCCCCGAGTCGGAACACTCTCCACTCCATTACTGTGAGTGGTGTGTTAATCAGGGAGGGCACACACCCCCACCCCAACCCCCAGCCGCCTCTCCCTTTAGCATGGGTGGAGGAGACAGCACCTTAAAGAGGCGATCCCAAGAGATGTGCTTGCCTTTGCTCAGGACACTCTTCCTAACAGCAGGAGTGGGTCTGAGCACACAGTAGGCGCTAACTGCAGATCCCTGGAAAACTGAATGAATGAGGGAAGAAGGATGTTAACCAGAGGATAAACGACAGTGTGAATCAGTGGAGTGGAATCTAGGAACCCCTGATCCTTGTGTTTCTTCAAAACCAAAGCTAATTTCATGATCATTAGTAAATTACTAACCGTATATCTTTGGGCTCTGAATTCTCTTTAAATAGAGACTCTTAACTGGGAAGCCTCTACCCATTTGCGTGTAATTTTTGTTCGGTGAGAAATCAGTGTGACTTAGATTGAAAATACGGCAGGACTGTTAAAAGAAGGAGATTGCCTTCCGCAGCGTGCTGTTGCTGCCACTTGAATCCTGAGTTTCAGATGACTGAAAATCCTAGTCACGTCAGAGCCGAGTCGGACCGAAGCCATGCTGACCGTGAGAGTCACTGGCCTGGGTGGGGACCCCAGGGACGACTCCGCCGCACTCCCTTGGGTGCGAACTTTCCTTGTGTTGCTGCTGTTTTTTATTTGCCAGAACAGAGAGTGCAGAAAGGCTCCCGTGTGTGTGAGTGTGCTCACAAGGTCCTCACCCCCTGCCTGGGTCTAACAGGACAGACACCACATACCGGAGAGGGTGGGCAGGCAAACCCAGCCTGCTAGGCATTTGGGTGCAAAATACATAAAACCGCTGAAGGGCAGTCAGGGGGAAGATTGAGAAAGAAAGTGTTTCTTTTTTTCCTTCTTACTGCAGCTTCTTTATATCCATTGTTGTTAATTTGGTCGCTACTTTCAAAAGCAAGTGTTTCAGTTTTAACTCTGCGGCCAGGACCTGACCCTTAGTAATGTGCAGACAGAGAGAAGCGGCACAGGGCATTTGGGGTGGCGTGCCGAGTGGTCAGAATGGTCCAAGTGGAAAATAACTCAATAGTTGTCCCACTGCGTGCAGTCTCTCCCCACGGGGCCGGCGGTGTTCAGTGCCACTTAGCGCGGCCACGTTCGGGCTGGAATCGAGCTCGGTCCTGCCCAGCAGCCTGTTATGTGCTGGCTCTTTAGGTTGCTGCTTCTGGGGAGGATTCCTTTTTGGTGAGAACACTTTCACCAAAAAGTGAGGAGAGCATAAAAGCTGGCAACAATAAACTCTTGTGGAAAGTGAGAAAGCACTCCTAGCTCGAGGAAAAAGGAAAAAAAAAAGAGAGAGAGAGAAGAAAAAGAAAAAATGAAGGGGCCCATGGAGCTGGCCAGTAATCTAACTCTGGATTTCAAATTGCCTTCTCCGTGCTCTGTGAAACATCTGCTAACACAGGGTGCTGCGTCTTCTAAGGTTAGTATTTGATCTATTAGTAGGATGGAGAGAAATATGACTGATTGTGGGGTACAATTTCTTAAAAAAAAAAAAATGCATAGTCTCTAAACGTGCATTTGCATGAAAAAGAAACCCCCCTGGCCTCAGAGATTCTGAACTGCTAGGTCCTGAGTCCACTAACCCCTGTCCACGTTAAAATGTGTGCCCCTGTCCAGAGGAGCTTGGATGCACGAGGCGGTAAGTTCCCTGTCCCCAAGGCGGGGCAGACTCCATCTTTTGGGAAGGAGCAGGGTGCGGGGTGGGGGGCGTGCCGCAGACATCTGGTGAGCAACCCAGATGTTCAGAGGTGGCTTCCCCAGGCGAGGGTGCACCCATCAGGCCCCCTCCTCGGCAAAGACACACACCGCCTGTCCCCGGCCTGGGCACTGCCCCTCGAGGGCCCAAGGTTTTCTTTCCGAGGAAGTCTCTGCATACCTCCCTCCTTTTGTCTCAACCGGAGGGTTTAATAGCTCAAGTAACTGAAAAGGGCTAACAACAGCAAGGCTCCGGTTTCCAGAGTAACCGTAAAAACAGAGCCCAGTCTCCATGGCAAAGAGAAAAGCCATTTGCTGCAGCCTTTTCAGACCTTGAGGCGACACTGACAGTTTTCCTATAATCACCCCGATTATTTGTAGCAACTAACTATATTATAATGTTAACTATAGGAGGGCTTTGAAAATATGCGGGCTAAAAAAAAAAAAGGAATAGAAACATACTGGCTTTTCTGTGCGTTTTCATACTGCTTTAGCTATGAATAGATGAACGATTTAAAATGTATAAAATATTTTGTTCTTGATAATTCAACCCAAAGAGGGTAGTGCCCATCTTCCAGGTTTCTGTCCTTAATTCTCTCAGGGTGTCCACACCTTTGTCAGAAGTCTACGCACCATCCTGGTGTCTGGAATGCATGCATTCCTACCAGAGAGCGAAGTGAGAACGGATATGTGATCTTTATAAAGACGCTCTATTTAATCTGCCCCAGATTGAGGGTCCTTTATCCTGTACTCGGTAGCTGCTGTTTTTCAGTCATTTGCAGGATAGATTATGCTGTGCGCACGCGTCCCCTTCCTCCGGGAGGCTGCATGGCCGGCCAGTCCAGGACCTGGTGTGCCCATCCGTGCGACTGGGCCAGCTAGTGCTGACCGAGGAAAACCGACTGGTTTGACAACAGTTTGCTTCCTGAGCGCAGACAGGCTGTTACAGGCTGCCTGGTTGACTTGCCTGCTTTTTTTTTTTTTTTTTTTTAATGAACTTGAATTTCAGTCTCCATCTTTTATTTAAACACCAAAACCATTCTTTCTCTACTCTTAGTTAAATACTAAGCTCATTACATGTTCAACTATTAATAATATAGTTCTAATATTAAATCTATGCAAGGTAACTTTCAGATGAAACCAAAGCATAATTCACCACTCATTCATACACACACACACACACACACACACATACTCAAACAAACCTGGGTCTATTACATGGTGTATTTCAAATTTCCTATGGGCACCTAAAAAGATTACAATCAAAATGTGAAGTAACATTACATTAATAGAAAAATGACAATTGCATTTTCAATTTTCTGGGAGAATGTAACTATCTTTCCTTTAAGGGATATAGCTGAAAAAACAGCCCAAATAAAAATCACTTAATTTTTATTCCATATATAAGAGCTTTCATTGGTTGTTCTCAACCTGTCTTTGTTAGTTAATGTTTGGAGAATAAAACTTGGGAAATCAATATTATGTCATGTCACTGAAAAATTGCCTCATTTTAAAATGGCACAATTTAAGGGAAAAAAACCTCGACCAATAATTTATATGTTTACATAATTAGCTATTAATCAAGTTCTGATTTTAATTTTCTCCTCTATTTATTAAAAACAAACCTACATACACCTTGTCTTAAAATTCAGGTGGCATGCATGCAAATCTCCACTTTGCTGCTGTTTCTCCTCCCTGGAAAGCATCCCAAATGACCGAGGCAGAAAGGGCTCCTGCAAACACGCCGAGTCATGACTGGAACGCTTGTTTCGAGCGCCAGATTCCCAGAGCCCCTCGACCCAAAAAGACAGCAGCTCAATAGGTAATAATGTCCCTCTTTTTCTGATTTTGAGTTTCTTCTCCAAATCTGTTTGAAAAACTCCAATGTTCTTCCCAGAAGGGCCGGTTACCAGCCAGCTGGTCCCCAGAGTTCACGGGGGCACGCAGGTGTCCAGGGAAAAGACGGGCTGGGGCATCTAGGAGGGGGTGTCAGGACACAGCCATGCGGGAAGCGGGGAGAGGGCGGTGAGCTGGACCTCCCCGGGATCACGCGGGAAGGCTCCCAGACAGGCAAGCAACAGCCCTGGCGCCCGGCAAGGTTCAGCTTCCACCCCGACCCGAGGCCCTGTTTGTCTGTCAGCCTGATCTGTGCTGTGAGCCACAGACCTAGTCCATGCTGCGTTTTACAAATTGCTTAAGGATAAAAGCTTACCCTGCTGTAAAAAGTAGTAAGATATAACACTGAATTTGCACTGAAATGAAAAGTTTCCTGCTGCCCCTTATATATTTAAAATTGCTGTTTTCTTGCAATGAATATAATTCACTGTCTTTTGCAAAGTATAAGCCGCAAGGGTTTGACCAAACAGAGATGCTCTAATGATTGCAAATGGCTCAAATATTCTGTCCAGTGAGTTAAGTGATAAAAGTTTCTATGTTAAAAGAAATAATAAGTGGAATTTCACACATATTATAGTAATTTGAAGCATCCAATCTACATAGAAATAACGTGGACGAATTCTGACCGTGGTGTTTAAGTGAGTCATTACGCGCATTGCTGATGCATCTAGAAGCTGCGATATGCCAGGTATGTTTCATTTAGCATAATAAGTCCTGTAATGGAGCCTTTAAAAGCTGAAAATGTATAGTTAGATTAACCTTCCTGTTTTAAGGGTTTTTTCCCCCCTCAAAAGAAAAAAAAAAAAAAAAGGCCAGAAGAGAGAAATACAGAATCATTAAAAAGCCAATTAAAGCAACACCCTTATCTTTTTTCCACCCAATGGCTCCACTGAGGATTTTTCTCCACTACTCATCACTTTACTTAGTATTTTAGATTTTTGGTAAATTTTGGTTATTTTTTTGCTCCTAAACAAAGATCCGCGATTTCGCTCAACTTGGCCGGAGCACTGTAGTGATTCTGAAAGGAGACTGCGTCTTAGATGTTCAGGCAGATTTCTTGAACTAGAGAGGAAGGTGTACACAGAAAAATCTTAGACTAAAACAGATGTGATCTCCAAAGCCAAATACTCTGGCTTTTTCTTGTCCTTAGAAGAGATTATTAGACACGTTGTTCCTCCTTTTTCCTTTCCCAAATTAGCTTTTTTTTGGACTTAATATTTTATTCTAGCAAGAAGGCATTTCTGCTTTGCCTTATGAGGTGGATAATTTAGTAGATAAATCAACTATTGCAAAAACTGAACAAAAATTTCTAGACCAGTTTTTTTTTTTTTTTCCAATTGATTTGGAGGAGGGAGGGTATGTAAGTCTCCAGGTGTCTTTGAGAGAGGGGTGTTCTGTGCACAACCATCTCATAAAATCTTCCTTCCTTTCCCAGGATTCACGAGCCTGTGAGCCTTTTGCTGTTTCCACTGCATCTAGACCTGGGCTTCCCGCTGCTGGTATTTGGGGCCAGGTCACTCTCTGCTGTATGGGGCCACCCTGTGCCTTCAGCGGCATCCCTGGGCCCTACCCAGCAAATGCCAGGGTGGCTCCCTTCCCCTCACAGTGGGGACAATCAAAATTTCTCCAAATAGTGCCAAGTTGCCCCCGGCAAGTTGAAAACCACTGACCATGAGTGTTCCAGATCTTGAGGACAGGACAGTCAAGAAAGTCCTTCCCCTTTTCCCCCACATGTCCCCCACCCAGGACTAAATACTGTGATTCAAGCCCATAGTCTAAACAGTCAAAATTGCCTAAGATTTCTCACCATTCCTTTTCTTCTTTTACTTTTTTTTTTAAGAGGAATCTTGAAGTGAAACTACACCGAAAACATCAGACATAAAATTAATAATACGATACAAATGGTTAATAAATAAAATTCTGACTTTCTGAAGCACTTTCTTTTTGATTAACTCCAGCACTTTAAGACACAAAGGGCATTTGTCCCTTTCCTCATTTCCTCTCCTCAGGTCCAGGAGAAAGAGAAAGCACCAATGGCACAGAAGGGTCATGGGACCATCTGTCTACTTCAGCAGCCAGATGGGCGCCAATCAGCAGCCGTCGGCACCAAGGTCTTATGGGCACTTCACAATGTTCTTGAGAAGAGACACAGAATAGACAATGTAAGCCCAACAGTGATGCGCTTATTTTATTATTAGTAAGTCATGCGTTTAATTTGGGGGTTTTCCAAGTTGTTTTCTGCCATGTCATGTCACGTAGTTTTTGTAAAACTGTCCATACTTTGAGATCATTAGTAAAAAGTAAAGACTATCTGTCCATTTGTGCATGATTCACCCAGTCCATCCATCCACTCACCTACCCATCCATCCACTCACCTACCCATCCATCTATCCGTTTCAGTTCAGTTCAGTCACTCAGTCGTGTCCGACTCTTTGCGATCCCATGAATCGGAGCACGCCAGGCCTCCCTGTCCATCACCATCTCTCAAAGTTCACTCAGACTCACGTCCATCGAGTCCATGATGCCATCCAGCCATCTCATCCTCGGTCGTCCCCTTCTCCTCCTGCCCCCAATCCCTCCCAGCATCAGAGTCGTTTCCAATGAATCAACTCTTCACATGAGGTGGCCAAAGTACTGGAGTTTCAGCTTTAGCATCATTCCTTCCAAAGAAATCCCAGGGCTGATCTCCTTCAGAATGGACTAGTTGGATCTCCTTGCAGTCCAAGGGACTCTCAAGAGTCTTCTCCAACACCACAGTTCAAAAGCATCAATTCTTCGGCGCTCAGCTTTCTTCACAGTCCAACTCTCACATCCATACATGACCACAGGAAAAACCATAGCCTTGACTAGGCGGACCTTAGTCGGCAAAGTAATGTCTCTGCTTTTCAATATACTGTCTAGGTTGGTCATAACTTTTCTTCCAAGGAGTAAGCATCTTCTAATTTCATGGCTGCAGTCACCATCTGCAGTGATTTTGGAGCCCAAAAGAATAAAGTCTGACACTGTTCCCACTGTTTCCCCATCTATTTCCCATGAAGTGATGGGACCGGATGCCATGATCTTCGTTTTCTGAATGTTGAGCTTTAAGTCAACTTTTTCACTCTCCTCCTCCACTTTCATCAAGAAGCTTTTTAGCTCCTCTTCACTTTCTGCCATAAGGGTGGTGTCATCTGCATATCTGAGGTTGTTGATATTTCTCCCGGTTATTAAATATTTATTAAGTCTTCTCCATATACTGTGCACTCTGAGCAAACTGCCTACTGGGCACTGGGGGGCGGGGCAGGGACATGAACCAGATGCGACTCCTGCATGTAGCTCACAGTTTAGAAATAGAGAAATAACCTCAAATAGACAAGTTTACCTCCCTATTGCTTCCATCTGCCAGCAAGGTATGGCCAATGAATCAAGGAGCAAATGCATATGTGTTTCACATACACACACATTTCAGATTCAGAAAAAGCCCCTCACATGTAATAGAATGGTATCACATTAATAAATACGACAGTGGAGCAAAGGTTGCACGTATCAGCTCTGTGTGCTTTGGGACACATTTTGAAAGAAAATATCATTTGTTATACAAATTATCTTGAGTGTTATACATCTTTAATGGAGGTTTCCCAAGTGGCACAGTTGGTAAGGAATCTGCCTGCAAATACAGGAGACCTGGATTCGGTCCCTGCACTGGGAAGACCCCCTGGAGAAGGAAACAGCTACCCACTCAAGTATTCTCGCCTGGGAAATCCCATGGACAGAGGAGCCTGGTGGGCTTCAGCCCGTGGGGTCACAAAGAGTTGGACACAACTGAGTGACTGAGCCTGCACACATGCGTGTGTTTTTAACACGCAGATGTGTATATAAAGCATACAGTAGCGTCACACGCTAATTCAAAGGCTATCTGAATCAGCTGCCTCACATGGTCTCCACCCACACCCTGCGAGGATGCGGTCCACCTCCCAACGCCAGGAGCCTGTCCCGCATCTCTCTGCACTCTCAGCGTTTATGAGCAGAACACCCTTCTACAATCGTTTGATAATCAGTGCGTGACTGAACGCCAGGCACCGTGGCAGGTTGGAGGTGGGTGACCCGAGACACCGTGCTTGCCGGCCCCATTTCGTCCAGTTGAAGACGCACCCTGGATGGTGTGGTTGAGGTTGAGGAGTGACCCAAAGAAAGCAGGGCATGGCCAGCTGTGCAGGCGGTTGGACAGAGACGGGGGAGCTACTGTGCTCAGGTGGGTGAGCTTGCACTTCCCTCCCCCTGAATCATGCTCTGAATCCCCACCAAAGAGACAGTTCAGGGTTTCTTCCAAAGCTACAAACCCACAGGGGAGGGAGGAGAGGGGCAGTAAGAGCAGTGACACCATCCCGGGAGCCAGGAGGTGACAGACGCTTGGAACTGACTGCGAGATTTGGGAAGGCTGCAGCTCGGGCCGCGGTGGGGGCATTGAGAGTGACTGACGTTACAGGACAGAACTGCCCGGGGACCTCTGAAAGCTGTGAATCAAGTGGGACTAAAAAAGCAGGTTGGTTAAATGTCTCCTGTAGAAGCGGGCAGTCTGGGGAAGACCAGATCCTCTGGGCGAGCAAAGCAGGAAGCCTCAGTCTAGTCTCGATAGATGAGCCATGCTTAAGTCAGGGAGCTAGGCAAACATTTGCACCCTCGGGGCCCTCCCATCCAGGGTCTCAGAATGCAGCCAGGCCGTCCATGGTCCAGACAGGAGGTTGAGCCACCTGACTGGGCAATGAAAAAAGACCCAAAGATACCAGTAGTAACATCTCCCAACTTAAAGGCATAGTCCCCTCCCTTCACTGAATCCCTAATCATCAATTCCCACCACCCGCCACCTCCCCCACCTCCACCTTCAGCTTCAGATGAGCCTTTAGGGCCTTCTCCTGCGTATGAGCCAGGACCAAGGGTCATCAGACATATGTCTGAGCAGAGGCTCTAATGTGAAATAAACAGATTAGATGATGGAGCGAGCAGGAAAACATTCATCTCCATAAACCAAAGACCACATAAGAAGAAGCAAGCTTTGCAGGAACTTTAATGTCTTTAAATAGAGAAGGGATGATATTCCATTAAAGAAATAAGGACAAAGGGCTATATAAAGGGGATCACTCAGAGCCCAAAACTGAAATTAAGTATATGACGTTGGAAATGAAAACCTCGTAAGTGACACTGGATTATAACAAGCAAAAAGCCTCTCAGAAAGTAGAGTTAAAACTTCTGGGAGATGACTGTGCAGGAAGCCACACCACAATCCAATTTCCTGTTTACCAGGGTCACCCGAGGGGTGACCTGCTGCAGGAGGGGAGGACAGTCCACACAGGGGCAGGGGCAGGTCAGATGCAGGTGATACCAAGGACGAATATGCTGAGTGGAACGTCTGTTCTTATTGAGATTGGGGCTGGGTATAGAAGTCCTAGCTGGAAACCAAGTTGGAAAGAAGTAGACTGATGGAGCTTTGGCCGATTGGGTGAGTGGAGACGCGAGCCCAGGAAGACCAGGCTTTCCACGAGGCAGGGCTCCCCTAGCCCCGTCCAGCTCTGTGTCTCCTGCTGGGCCTTGCCAGTAGCAGGCTCGGCAGAATGTGAGGGAAGGGACCCGCGTCTTCCAAGCTCTCTGTCCCCTTTCTAGTTTGCTGGGATGGAGACCATCCCAGGCCTTAGGGGCAACATGATGAGCCCAAGACAGAGCGGGTCTGGATCCCTGACCCCAAGCTCGAGAGCTGCCCCACCAGGGGTAAACTCTTGCTGTGTTAATCCTAACATCCAGGGGTTTCTCTGGTGGAGTGACTGAGCTGCCTTAAACTACTGTTGTTCCAAATCGGGGGCCAGCTGTCACTGTGTGGGATGTAGAGCTTTCTCCCCAGGTAGGTCCTCCTGCCCAAACGGGTTGGTTCAACTCAGCAGAAAATACTGCTTCCACTGAACATTCGAGTTGAGTGACACTGTACCACTCTGTGGGCTGCATCAGGAGAGCTCGCCGTGAGTTAGTAGAGGAGCCGGCAGGTTCAGGACTGGAAGCAGTATGGGGGGGCGCTGGTGACGGCTGTGATTAGGGTGCCAGGAGCACCAGGAGGAAGCGGGACAGGGTGAGCACGTGCAGCGCCTTTGTCATCTGCCTCTCCCTCCTTGCACACACTGGCCCAGCCTGAGTCCCGCGGCAGGCGCCAGGCCTGGGGAGAGCACTGGAGCAGGGCCTGGGCTTGGCAAGCCTCCCTCCCAGCGCCTGTGAGCCTGACCTCGTTTGGAAACTGGGTCACTGAAGATGTGACTAGGTTAGAGGAGGTCACCCTGGAGCAGGCTGGGCTCCTCACCCAGGGTGACTGGTGCCCTGATGAGAAGGGCGCGAGGCGCAGAGACGGACCATGTGCAGGCAGAGGCAGGGATCAGGCCAAGGATTCCGAAGGCTGTCTGCAGCACCGGAATCTGCAAGGAGCCTCCCTGCGGGCTCGGGAGAGCAGGGCCCTGCTGAGCGGCGGTTCTGAACTCCGGGCTCTAGGGTGCGGGAGAGCAGCCTCCCGCCTGGGAGCCCCCCGGGAGGTGGAGGCTGAGGAATGAGGGACAACCCCGCTGCCCCTGAGACGCAGAGAGTGAGCAGCCAGGACCACCTGCTCGTGGCCAGGGGAGAGAGGCCACACGCCCGCCCGGCAAGGCCACGGCCACCGCAGCCAGCACCCGCCGCAGAGGAGGGGAGAGGTTTCCGGAGTCAGCCGTCCTGCCCTGCCTGAAGGATTTCCACCTACGTCCGGCAGAACTCAGCCGTGGGTGCTGCCCCCTGGTGAGCCCGGGGCCCTCGTCTTGCCCTATAAACTGGTGCCCTGGCATTGGACATGGACACAGCCGTGCCCGTCTGATGAAACACGGCCAGGCACGCTGGCTTGTTCTAGAACTACCTCAGTCCGGGACACATCAGCTCCAACCAGACCCAGCCACACAGGACAGGGAAGGCTGTTTACAGCCCTCGGTTCCCCGGCCCGTAGCTGAGCCAACTCGGCATCTCTGGCCATAAAGATGCGCACCCCCACACATACCCAGCAGCCTCAACCTGGCTTTCCCTCAGCCCTGAGTCTCAAGTTCATGTAGTTTCCCGTGACCTCCGACCTTTGACCCGTCTTCTAGCTCCTCCAGGGCCAGAACCATCCTCCGTCTCCGAGTGAGCACTGCCTCACATGTTCCTAAGTGTCGTCTGCTGGATGGAAGGAGCTGTCAGGCCCCTCTCAGCCGCTGCTGATCCCATCAGCTCCTTAACTGGCTTTAAAGACAGGGAATCCTTCTGAGAGGAGAACCTGCCATCTCTCCAGGGACCTGCCTGAACCTGTGCCGTGGGGCCAGTGGGAAGGAGCAGGGACCTCCACACCTCCCATCCTCCATCCACCTCGCCTACAGAGCAAGTCAGCCCGCACGCCCAGCATCCGGGTCTTGAGTCTAGAGGGACCGACACTCCGGGCTGGTGATGCTGCCCCTCGAGCCCCCAGGCCCCGCCCAGAGCCCCCTCACCTCCACCCAGCTCAGTGTCTCACCCTCAGCCCGCGTCATCCCACGTGACACGTGCCCGCACACCACCTGCGTCCAGTCCAGCTGTGCTTCCAGCAGAGCAGTGAGCCCGGCTCGGGCAGAGAGGCCTCCAGAGCGTCACGATGCCGTCTTCCCAGCGTCCTCTGGGAGCTCAGCTGGCCAAGTCCATCAGCTCCTGGGGCCACCCTCCTCCTCGGGGTCAGGACAACTGCGCGTCTGTTCAGTTTTGCTACATAACACCTGCCCCCGAAACTCAGTGGCTGACAAGGAGGTGCTGTCCTCCATCGCGTGGGTGGTCTGGGTGGGCGGGGCTGGCCTTGCCTAGGCTCCCTCCACAGCCGTGTCCAGCTGGAGGGCTGGCTGGACCAATCTCATCTGGAGGTTGGCAGTGGCTGTCGGTTGGGCCACCCAGCTCTCCTCCACAGGGTGACTCATGCAGGCTAGGCCACTGCCTTACCGGGGGTCTCGGGGTACGTCAGGAGGGCGAAGGCAGACGCTGCCGTTTATCATGTCTACTGCGGTTTACTGGTCAAGGGATGCCACAAGCCAGTCAAGAATCCAAGGGTGGGAAAATAGACCCTATCTACCAATGGGGTGATGACCCCACCTCTTGTTGAGGAGATGACCCCACCCTCTGATGGGAGATGACCACACCCTCTGATGGGGAGATGACCCCACCCTCTGATGGGGAGATGATCCCACCTTCTGATGGGAGATGACCCCAGCCCCTGATGGGAGATGACCCTACCTCCTGATAGGAGATGACCACACCCTCTGATGGGAGATGACCACACCCTCTGATGGGAGATGACCCCAGCCCCTGATGGGAGATGACCCCACCTTCTGATGGGAGATGACCCCACTCCCTGATGGGAGATGACCCTACCTCCTGATGGGGAGATGATCCCACCCCCTGATGGGGAGATGACCTCACCTTCTGATGGGAGATAACCCCACCCCTTGATGGGGAGATGACCCCACCCTCTGATGGGGAGATGACCCCACCCTCTGATGGAGAGATGATCCCACCATCTGATGGGAGATGACCCCAGCCCCTGATGGGAGATGACCCTACCTCCTGATAGGAGATGACCACACCCTCTGATGGGAGATGACCACACCCTCTGATGGGAGATGACCCCAGCCCCTGATGGGAGATGACCCCACCTTCTGATGGGAGATGACCCCACTCCCTGATGGGAGATGACCCTACCTCCTGATGGGGAGATGATCCCACCCCCTGATGGGGAGATGACCTCACCTTCTGATGGGAGATAACCCCACCCCTTGATGGGGAGATGACCCCACCCTCTGATGGGGAGATGACCCCACCCTCTGATGGAGAGATGATCCCACCATCTGATGGGAGATGACCCCAGCCCCTGATGGGAGATGACCCTACCTCCTGATAGGAGATGACCACACCCTCTGATGGGAGATGACCACACCCTCTGATGGGAGATGACCCCAGCCCCTGATGGGAGATGACCCCACCTTCTGATGGGAGATGACCCCACTCCCTGATGGGAGATGACCCTACCTCCTGATGGGGAGATGATCCCACCCCCTGATGGGGAGATGACCTCACCTTCTGATGGGAGATAACCCCACCCCTTGATGGGGAGATGACCCCACCCTCTGATGGGGAGATGACCCCACCCTCTGATGGAGAGATGATCCCACCATCTGATGGAAGATGACCCTACCCTCTGATGGGGAGATGATCCCACCCTCTGATGGGGAGATGACCCCACCCTCTGATGGGGAGCTGATCCCACC
>SJYX01020286.1:51345-89531 GCA_006410675.1 Oreotragus oreotragus
TCGGACACGACTGAGCGACTGAACTGAACTGAACTGAACTGAACTGATTGGGTACCTACTTAATACCAGACACTGGGAGAGGTGGCAAGGGCAATAAAGAGAACAGTCCAGGTCGCTGCAGCTGAGCTGGTGCCTAGGTAAAGCTCTTTCAAGGCTTTGCACACACAACCCCATAGATCCCGCTTGGCCATCCCAGGAAGTAGGACCAGCAGTCCACACATTTAACAGGTGAGGGAGCTGAGGCACAGAGAAGTTGAGTAACTTGCATACAATCACACAGCTTGCCACTAGAGGGCTGGGACTTGAACCCAAGCAGTCTGGCTCCAGAGTCTGTGTACTTGATGACTTGGCTTTCCTGTCTCTTGGGAGGAAGCAGCTCCTGCTTTCAGGGATGAGAGAGAATTTTAGAGGAGCTAAAATATTAAAGAGGTAATTGTGTGAATGAATATAGTGTTATAAGCTGTGATAAGTGTTATAGATGGAAAATTAATCAGCATTAGGAGAGAGGCTGGAGGATCACATTTCCCTGGAGAAGAGACACTTAGACTGTAATCTGACGGGGGAGTAGCCTTTTGCCAAGTAAAGAACAGAGAAGAGAATTTCGTGGCACAAGAGATGGAGTACGTAAGGCCTTGTGATGGAATCAGCCCAGACCCTGGGGCCCCCCACCTTCACATCCCGGGTTCAGTGGGTCACTGAGTGCTGTTGAGTCCATTTCCTAAGCGTGTCTCACCTCTCGACTTTTCCACAATCACTTCTGCCCAATGGCGCTGGCCTCCTGACGCCTCTCTGTGTGTCGGCACCTGAGTACCCTGAGGACACAGGGCAGCCATTATGATCATCTGAATGCTTATTTGATTGACTGTTTCTCCGGCTGAAAACTTTTCAGTGGAGTCCTATTGCTTTCAAATAAATTCCCAGATATTTGCCATGGTGCTCTGGGCATCTGAGATTTCAGTGTGTTCCCTGTCTCTTATACACATCTAGATGTGTATAAGAGACAGACCCTCTGATGGGGAGATGATCCACCCCTTGATGGGGAGATGGCCTCACCCCTTGATGGGAGATGACCCTACCCTCTGATGGAGTGAGGCCCCCACCTCCTGATGGGGAGATGACCCCACCCTCTGATGGGGAGATGATCCACCCCCTGATGGGGAGATGACCTCACCCCTTGATGGGAGATGACCCTACCTCCTGCTGAGAGATGAACCCCCCCACCTCCTGATGGGAGATGAGCCCACCCCCTGACGGAAGATAAAACATGAACTTGCGATTAAATCTCAAGCATAGAGAAAACAATCCTACAGTTAGGTGTTACTGGTAAAAATATGGATAAATAAGTCAAGCTGATGCTCTCCCAGCTCCACTGTGGCCCCAGAGGCCAGGGATGGGCCCACGTTCCAGGGTGCACAGTGCTGAGCTGAGAAGCCCCGGCCCATGCAAGTAGACTCCATGTGCAAACAGCAGCAACACCACTTCTCAGAGATGAAGAAATCAGGGGAAAAAAAAAAACCACCTTCCCAGTCTCTCTGAGTGAAGTGTGTGTGACTCAGGGAACCCAATGGGGATACGAACACAGAACTCAGTATGGGCACCTCCCAATACAACCATAGAATTACATCTATACAATTGTAAATGTGATTCTAAATTTAAAGTAAAATGCAAAATATTCTTGGAAAACAAAGTATTATAAATTATCTTCATTACTGTCTGGCTTTAAAATATCCCAGGTTACATTTAAAATGTTTAGAAATTATTTTAGGGTGAGGAGGAGAGAGAAGTTCCCAGTCTTTCAGAGCAGAGTTACTTTCTCACGTTGATAATTAGAGGACAACAGATTGAGCTCAGGTCTTAGAAACACAAGAGTAGCCACTAAATAAAGAAAAACACCTAAGTTTCTATTCTTCCCTGGTAGCTCAGCCGGTAAAGAATCCGCCTGCAATGCAGGAGACCTCAGCTCGATTCCTGGGTTGGAAAGATCCCCTGGAGAAGGGATAGACTACCGACTGTAGTATTCTTGGGCTTCCCTGATGGCTCAGCTGGTAAAGAATCCGCCCGCAATGCGGGAGGCCTGGGTCAGTCCCTGGGTCAGGAAGATCACTGGAGCAGGGCATGGCAGCCCATGCCAGTATCCTTGCCTGGAGACGCCCATGGACGGAGGAGCCTGGCAGGCCGCAGTCCACACGGCCGCAAAGAGGTGGACATGACTGAGCAACTAAGCACAGCACATATTCTTCAAACCAGTAGCGGTAAAGCTCTATAATTTCTTTAGATAGAAAAATGTAGAGGAAACGTTGAGAATAAGAAAAAATTGATTTAGAGGTCGGTTGGTGAACAACGGGAACATTTATGTGTTATTTTAACAGCTCACGGGAGAAGTGAATTCCAAGTGGGGAGTCTGCAGTCCACACCATCACAGCGATGGGGCTTCAGCAGGAGAAAGCCGGGTGCCCTGTGTTCCCACGTCCACCCTCACCTGGAAACCACCACTGTGTTCCCGCAGTAAGATCTCCTCCTCCACCACTCTCTCAAAAAATAATAAACTTCAAAGTAATGTCTAAATAGAGACTTCAAGATCTCTTTAGACAGGCAGTAGAAAACACACACACACAGAGAATAATATAATCCCCAAATGTTGGCAATGATGAAAAACCCATTCAGAAAAACCATACAACATAAAAGATGCTAAAATATGATGAAACGCATCTTTATCAACCAAATATTTCCCAAGGGGACAGGGATAAGTAAAATAAGGAGTATTTAATATTCGTAGATAGGAAAGCCACAGTATGTGTTCCAGAAACGTCAATTCATCCCCAGATTATTTCATAAACTGAAAGAAATTCCAGCGAAAAGACCAACAACACCGTTTTGCAAATTTTAACCAAGTTATAACAAACTTTATAAGAAAGTATGAATGGGCAAGGAAAATAAAGATCATTAAGGAGAGAAATAATTGAGAAGGACCACAGCTCCCTATTAAAGCTTAAAACCTGGGATAACACTAACTCAAGCCGCATGCAGCGGCCAGAGGTGAGGTAAACAGTCCAAGAGCATAGACAAAAGAGCAGAAACAGAACAAACTACGTCTTTAATGTGATGTAAAAATGCATTTTAAATCAGTGGAGAAAAAATTATTAAGTGAATTCTTCCAATATAATTGCTTTGCTACTAGTAATAAGTAAAATTTGACACGTACTCACATCACACATCTAAATAAACTACAAGATAACTGCCGATGAATAAACCAGAAAAAACCAGAGGAAGAAAATTTTATATGCTTACTTCTAAGAGTGTGAAGACAGACTTTGTAAACATAGCATTGAAATAGAAACACTTAGAAAAAGTTTGATAGATTTGACAATGTAAAATGTTCGTATCTTTTTACTGTTAAAAATGCCCATGGGGAAGTATTTAAAATATATACAATACCCAAAAAAGCCATTAAACACCCTAATATGTAAAAAGAGCTTGCAAATCAATAGGAGAATAAAGTAACTCTGTAGAGGAACAGACTATGGCTACAAACAGGCAATTCAGAAGGGCAGACCAACACACAGTCAGTCACCCTAGGAAAACTCTGCGTCCTCACTAAGGACCTAAAGCAAACAACTTAAACTCGATACCAATGTTTGTGGTCGAAGCAGCAAACATTTAAATCACCAGCACTCAGACTGCCACGTGGAGCTAAAACATTAAAAATCACCAGCACTCAGACTGCCACGTGGAGCTAAAACATTAAAAATCACCAGCACTCAGACTGCCACGTGGAGCTAAAACATTAAAAATCACCAGCACTCAGACTGCCACGTGGAGCTAAAACATTAAAAATCACCAGCACTCAGACTGCCACGTGGAGCTAAAACATTAAAAATCACCAGCACTCAGACTGCCACGTGGAGCTAAAACATTAAAAATCACCAGCACTCAGACTGCCACGTGGAGCTAAAACATTAAAAATCACCAGCACTCAGACTGCCACGTGGAGCTAAAACATTAAAAATCACCAGCACTCAGACTGCCACGTGGAGCTAAAACATTAAAAATCACCAGCACTCAGACTGCCACGTGGAGCTAAAACATTAAAAATCACCAGCACTCAGACTGCCACGTGGAGCTAAAACATTAAAAATCACCAGCACTCAGACTGCCACGTGGAGCTAAAACATTAAAAATCACCAGCACTCAGACTGCCACGTGGAGCTAAAACATTAAAAATCACCAGCACTCAGACTGCCACGTGGAGCTAAAACATTAAAAATCACCAGCACTCAGACTGCCACGTGGAGCTAAAACATTAAAAATCACCAGCACTCAGACTGCCACGTGGAGCTAAAACATTAAAAATCACCAGCACTCAGACTGCCACGTGGAGCTAAAACATTAAAAATCACCAGCACTCAGACTGCCACGTGGAGCTAAAACATTAAAAATCACCAGCACTCAGACTGCCACGTGGAGCTAGGAGTCAGACACTGTCCCCTACCTTGTTGGTGGTGTGTTCATCTGTGCAAAATTTCTGCTGGCGTCCAGATCTTCAAAGTATCTCGGGGGTCTCAAAAACGTTTCCCTCCTATTGAACCAGTAACTGTAGTTTGTCCCCTGAGGAAATAACTGGAAAGAAACACTAAGATTATAACCAAGGACTTCAATTGTCATTTTCTATATCATACTTGGGGAATAAAAACCTGAATATTCTTCAAAATAAATTGACTTAACTGTGCATTTATAAGGGACCATTGCATAATATTCAAAAATCACTTTAGAAAAGCATTTCATGAGGAAATTTTCATGATATGATGTCAAATGTAAGCATAGCATATAAATTTTCTCATATGTGATGATCTCTACTTTATCTTTAAAGCATTCACTTTTCCTACAATAAGCATGCATCTATTTTTTGTTTCAATTAGAGCAATCACACTCAATATAATTTTTTTTAAGCGGACAATGAGGCACTCAGCTGCTTCAGCCGTGCCCGACTCTCTGCAGCCCCGTGGACTCCAGCCCTCCTGGCTCCTCCGTCCATGGGGCTCTCCAGGCAAGAATGCTGGGGTGGGTTGCCGTGCCCTCCTCCCGGGGATCTTCGCCACCCAGGGATCGCACAGCATCTCTGTCTCCTGTTTGCTGCACTGCAGGTGGGTTTACTACTGACCCACTGGGCAGCCCCAGTGATGAGGAAGCATCGCCAAGTCCTCTGGGGCTCGGGACCTGGCCCGTCAAGTCATTCCTTAGGCTGAGAATTCAAACACAAGAGAATCGGATGGGAAGCCTCAGCCTAACTTCCGGGCCTGGCGGTGGGCGCCGCAGGCCCCGCCTGTCCGGTTCCCTCCGTCTGTGCAGTATCCCGCTCGCCCAGGTTCTCTCTTGCTCCAGAGGCAGTGTCGGGTCCTAGCTGGCAGAGCGGCCCGGAGCCCGCGGTCGGTGGGTGTTACTCCTAGAAGCGAGAGCGCGACCACCGAGCCGCGGGCCAAGCACTCGGGCTCGGCGGGGCAGCCGGCGCGACCACCGAGCCGCGGGCCAAGCACTCGGGCTTGGCGGGGAAGCCGGCGCGACCACCGAGCCGCGGGCCAAGCACTCGGGCTCGGCCGGGAAGCCGGCGCGACCACCGAGCCGCGCGCCAAGCACTCGGGCTCGGCCGGGAAGCCGGCGCCCGAGCGGGCCTGGCCTTCCTCGCGCTCCTCTGGGCCAGCGGGCAGCGACGGCGGGGCCGGCCCGGCGCCCAGCGGCGCCCCGCAGCCCTGGCCCCGCTTCCCGGCCGCTACAGCGGGGCTCCCGAAGGACGCTCAGCGCCCGCTCCTCAGGAGAGGCTCCTGCTCTGCCGCCGGCAGTGGCTCTGCTGGGCTTGCCTCATCCAGCCCTCAGGCCTGTGTTTGCCTCTTTCCCCGTCGGCTGGCTTAACGGGTTGAAGGGAATCCCTCGCTCCCGGCCTCCCATCCCGTCTTTCGGTGTCCTTATTTCCCGGTAAACGTGTTGGGTAGACGTAACTTCAGCTCCTTCACCGAGTGTTCAGCGGGAAGGCGCTCTCACACCCCAGGCTTGCGTTCTCCCAGCCCGGATTCCTCCCACCTCTTAAGATGCTTTTGACACGTTGAGCGTGTTGCTGAATACTAGATGACATTTTAGGCGTCTATGGTTTAACACGCTTACTTCGCAAAGTGGTTTTTCCTCTTGCTTTAAAAGGGCTGCAGACTTTCAAAGGCTTGGCGTAGAAATTTCACGTTTGAGGGCGTCACCCGCGGGAGCTGCGGGGCCGCCCTGCCCCGGGGAGTAACTTGCTGCTGCTCTCGTTCGCTGCTCTCCAGCTCTCCCGCGGTGAGGGGTGTCCCCCGAGTCTCGCCCGGTCTCCAGGCGCGTCCGGCTGCCGTTAGCGTCAGCGCAGACGTGCCCAGGCCGCTGCGCCCGCTCCCGCCGTGGAGGGCGGCGGGCTGGGGAGGGAACGCCCGGGGAGGCGGCGTTTGGAGCAAGCAGGCGCGTCGGGACCGCGTGGTCGGCCCTTGCCAGGCGCCGGCGCCGGCTCCCTGAGACCTCCTTTCACCCCGGAGCCCCCGGGCAGCGACTTCCCCATCTTTCCCCAGCCAGCGGCTTGGGCTCTGTCTCCGCACCTCTTGGCAGGACTTGCTTTCTTTCAGAGAGGAGGACTCACCTCTGTTTGGTCTCCAGCTCCCTCTGGCGTCAACCCTGCCCCGCTCAGAGCCCTGTTCTGAGAATCTGTCACTCGACGGGCACAGTCAGGCGTGTCACGGGCGGGGGGCTGGGGGTCAGCAGTGACCAGGCCAGCGAGACCTCTTGCCCGCCTCAGATTCCAGATTATTCTGGATGCACAAGGGCGTGAACTTGGACCCCCACTTCCTGCACCCAGACTCTAGCCTTGATCAGCGAGGCGGCCCTCTGGGCTTGGCCCCTCCCTGCTCACCCCAAGGCTGCCCCCTCCTAATGAGCAGCGGCTAGTGGCCCACAGCTGTGCTCAGAAAGCAGCAGCGGTCTCGGAGCTGGATCTGTTTCCCGAAGGCCTCAGCCTCAAGCCCGCCAGACTTCGCCTGGAAGAGACACCCATTCCTTCCAGACTGAGCGGAGATGAAGGGGGCTGAGGGCTCAGGGCCCTGCAAACCTTCTGTGATGAACTTGGGGGCGAAGAAGGGCAGGGCCACCAGCCAACGGCCAACCCAGAGGGATGTTCCGAAAGCGCGGTTTGCACGGAAGCTGAGACTGCATCTAGAGTCGGCGCTCGTGTCCAGTGAGAAGCCACCGAAGCCGAGACTTTGGCCTCCCTCTTGCATGGCCCCTTAAGGACCTGGGGAGGGTCTTACGGTTCTGTGTTCATTCATTTGACTTCCCAAGCACGTCGTTCCACAGTCCCATGAGCCACTTAGATTTCAGTTCTGGGTCTGGCTGGCTCCAAGCACATCAGTACCTAGTGAACTTCCAAAAGCTCATGTTGCTGGCGCAGTGGCATGCAGAATGCAAGACATCACATAAGCATCAAGGGGCCACATTTCCTGTCCCTTGTCCCCAAGACCACTTTGGGAAGTGCGACACTCAGAGGGGCTCTGAAGTGGTCCAATAACAGCCGCCAGAGCGCTCGGGTTCATCAAGGGTTTACTCTAAACCAAGCAGCGTGTAAAGTCCACACTTGGTGGCGTATCATTCTCACTAGAACACAATGGCATTAAGTATTAAGGGGCCATGATCCCTTACCTAAAACTCCCAAGGCTAGCTGTTTTTCAGAATCAATAACTTTTTGTATTTTAGAAAGGAAATGCTACGAAATACTAGTCTGATTTAACAAGCCGAGGGGATCTCAGGCAGCAGACCATAATCAAACAAATTTCTGCAGTTAAGTGTATGAATATTCACAACAAATGGTATACAGATCATAAATAGCTTCACAGCAGTGGGAGTCAGGGTTTGCCACAAAATGTTACTTTATGAGCACCCACAGGAGAACATTTATGTTACTATCCTGTCAAGGAGGTGGTACCTAGCTTGTCTGAACCAGCACTCAGTCATTAAGTAATCATCTAAATAAGAAAGGATCTCTCAGTCATTAAGTAAATGAGAAAAGTAAATGAGAAAGGATCTCTAGCACAGGCTTGTTTCCCCCTGCTGGGATTTCTCCCTATTTGGACAGACTGGCCACAGCTCAAAGGAGTATTGGTGCCAACGTTTGGTTTAAACGTCGGTGAATACAGGCTTCTCTTGAGCTGCTATGACAACCGCCCTAATCAATTTCTGGCCTCAGAGTCGAGACTTAAGGGAAGGTCAGTGATACAGACAACCATCTCATTCTTCCGAAAGTGCTTCCCACAGGTGACAGTGATAACAATGAGTGACGTGTACTGGCACAGCTGAACTCTTGACTGTATGTAGAATCGTGGTCTGAGACTTAAACTTTTAAAAGACTGAAAATTTTGATAATTGAAAACAGAAACTGTAGTAGAAAAGTTACAAAACAGACTAGAAAGAGCTAAAGGAAGAATTATGTGATTGGAAGATGGGCCTCACAGGCGAAATCATTCTCAGAACGGAGCAGAGAAAGAAAGGAGAGAGAAAGAAAACACAGACCAGCCTCTTACCGGGGTAGCATGATATGAGAAAATAGAGTATGTTTCTGATCAGAATTCTAGAGGGAAAATAGAATGGAAGAGACACAGTATTTGAAGATAGAATAGTTGAAATTTCCCCAGTATTTTTTAAAGACATGACTGTTCATATTTAGGATGTCCATAAACCCCAAGATGGGTAATTAAAAATAATTCACATTTAAACACATTCTAATGACACTGATACATACAAATGACAGAGAAACTTCTTAAGTGGGAGGAAAGAAATAGATTTGCTAAAAGAAAACAGGATTTAGAAATATGGCTGATTTCTCAGCAGTAATAGGGAAAACTAGAAGACTGGCATAATATCTAACTGCTGAGAAAAAAAATAGATGTTTAAATTATAGGTCAGTTCAATGTATTTTAAAAAATGATGATGAGGTATATTTCAAAAATCTCACAATTGACCCTCATTAGAGACACTTCTGTAGGGAAAACTCTAGGAAGAGAGAAAGGACCTCAGAAAAAAGACCTGAGATACATAGAATGTTTATCAAAGAAAATAGTAAATATGTGGATAAGTCTAAACAAACATTAGCTGTGGAAAATAATAACATATAATTTGTGTGGTTAAAAATAACAAAATAGAACTAAGGAACAGAGCAACTATAACATATAATTTATAATAAAAGAACTCCAAGTCTCTGGTATCATTTGTAAAGAGGGTAGACATTAGCGGTGTCCTCTGTCAAGTCAAATGACTTATGGATCATGAACACTTTACGGTAAGCAACAATATCCTAGAAATAGAATCTATTCCAAATTGAGTTGGAAAATAAGATGGGAAGGAATTAAAAATCAATTAATTTAGAAGGATGTAAGACCAGAAAGAAGCCTAAAAGGGAGGACAAATACTCAACAGCAAGCACGAAGTAAACTGGTAGAAAGAAATTTCAGTGATCACTAATCAATAAGTACTAACGAATAAAACGTTCTAATTAAAAGGTTCAGATTATCATGCTGAATTTTAAAAATCCCAGTTATATGTTGTTTATAAGAGATGAGAGAAAAATAAGAGCTTAGGCAAAACTCAAAAACAGAAAGGAAAATTATGTTCTAAAAAAAGTAACCAAGGAACACTGACATTAATATATTGGTATGTAATGTAAAGCCGCTCAGTCGTGTCCAACTCTTGGTGACCCCATGGGCTGTAGCCTACCAGCTCCTCTGTCCATGGGATTTTCCAGGCAATAGTACTGGAGTGGATTGCCATTTCCTTCTCCAGGGGATCTTCCCGACCCAGGGATCGAACCCTGGTCTCTCACATTGTAGACAGACGCTTAACCGTCTGAGCCACTTGAAAATAAAAAGATTAAGGCCAAAGGTATTAATGGTTACATTTTTTTAAAGGGTTATTACATATTGATAAAAGGCATAAACAGCTCAATTCAACAGGAAGTTATAACAATTTTAAGCACTTCTGTTCCTGATAACTTGATCAAAATACATAAAACAAAAACAGGTGAAATTGTAAGGAAATCTTGAGAAATCCAGCATCAGAGAAGCAGATTTTAAAATACATTCTGTGAATAATCAATAGACCAAATAGACAAAACTCAGTACGGATATAAAATAAATGAACAATACTCTGAAAGAAGTTGATAAAATTAGGATATAACAGAGATGAGAGTCAAATTTTTTCAGACACTCTAGAAACATTTACAAATACTGACCACGTACTAGGAAACAAAGGTAACTGCGCCGCATTTTAATACGTTGATCTAATACAGCCACATCGTTCCTGACTTCAACACAATGTATAGACTCTAAAGCACAATCTTCTTTTCCAGCTTTTAGCGTCTCTAAATTGGGATGTGCCTTTCAATCCAGGGCTCCTGCTGTTGCCATTTCCCCACATCCTAACCTTTCTGAGATCTTAATGCATCTTGTGTAGCATTTTAGGCCCAATAAATATGTTAAGTTGAAAATCAATAATGAAATGATTTTAACACAAATTCACGTGAAGCAAAACATACACTTTCAAAAACCTTATGATCATTTCATGAACCGAGCGCGATCCTTCAGAAAGATTAGTCAGATGAACAAATCTCAGAGGCATATAAACGTAAAGAGAGTCAAGATAAAACATGCATAGTATAAATGAAAATTAGGTAACTATGTATAAACAATAAAATTTAAATATCAAAGATTATTAGAATACATCTAGGACAAATAATTTGCAAAAAATGCAAAAATAACAAATTCCTACATAAAAAAAGTTATCTAAACTGACCCCTATAGGACTGAATGATCTTGAAACCGTTATATGCCTTGAATCAATATTTTAAAATCTATCGGCAAAGAAAATACAGACGGTTTTACAGACAAGTTCTACCAATCCTTGCATAACTCCATCAGTCAACTATTCCAGAGAAAGTAGAAAGAACAAACGTTCCTTCAGCTCATCCTATTGGGCTAGTCACCAAAATCACGGATAATATAAAAGAGACGACAGGCCAACCTTTCACATGAACAAAAACCTCCATGTACACAAATGCAAAAATACTGACAAAATCGTTAGCAAATAAAAGCCATGTGCACACAGGATTTCGAGGTTACTTTTGTGTAAAAAACATTAAAACCCGCATTACTATCAATACCATGCAGGCAGCTCAAAGCAGGAAAACCATAAACCAGACTCAGAGACTTGCTGTGTAGTTTCAGTAATCAGGAGGGCGTGGTGGTGGCTGATGAACAAGTGAAGTCCAGTATAGGGGCTAGAAATGGGTCGACGCGTGGGAAGGCTGATTTCCAACAGGTCTTGTGGATGAGCAAGGCGAAAACAGGACCCTTGGTCATCCAGAGAAACCCAGAAGCCGGCTCCTCACTTCAGTCCATGCACAAAACCCCGGCATCAGTAGCCTGCGTGTGACAGCGTTTTCTTATCATTTAGAAGAAAGTACAGGATAACATCTTTACGAATTTCACACGGAGATACTTTGTGTTCGAACTGTCTGATCCAGAGTGCTTGCATGTGGGAATACACCTATAAAAGGGAGTTCATACAGAAAATAAGATATGATTGATGAGATTTAAATAAAAGGTAAATCCAAAATCCATTGAGATAAAAAGCTCAAAAGATGAGGGAGAGGGAAGATTAAGATACAAGTTTAAAACCCACTAGAGGTAAAGTGAAAAAACCCTAGAACAGATGAGGTGGAGATCGAGAAACATCAAGTTTAAACAAACGGAAGATGATGACAATAAAGAGTCTTGAGAGGAGTGCTTTCACGAGAAAAGGCTGCACGTGAAGCGCAGAGGGCTCAGCTGCTGGCCCTCCAGCTGCTCCGTGCGGACCACCGCGAGGGGGACGCAGGAGCCCGGAGTGACAGACAGGCTTGGTCGGACTCTTCACCGAAGCGCCTCCCGACACTGGAGCCCGCTGATGGGAGAAGACACGTCCCGCCAACAAACGTCTATTGGCTTACTCACCATGCCTTCTACCTTTCCTGACCGACCACGTAGCTGCCTGCCCGCTGCCTGGTAAGAAATGCCTCCACACGTGGTCCTCCCCAGCATTATGCCAGGCAGCTGGGTAACCCTTGCAGAGTCAGAGTTAGGGTCCCAGAGTAAGGGGTGATTCCTAGACGCAGGGTGACGGGTGTCACGTGAGGTTGGAGGAGGTGGGGGCTGACGACACAGCCTCTGCAGCCTCACCGAAGACTTTGGAGCCCCTTCCGAGGACAAGGAAAGGGGCTTCCTCTGCAGGAAAGCGCAGGAAATCCAAGATTTCTGGACAGACCCGTGGGCTGGGACCAGGCAGAGAGCAGAGTGCAGGCCAGCTGGGCGGCCACGCCCAGAGCAGGCGGCCGCAAAAAAGGTTCAGAGAAGGGGCTTCCGGATACTTAGGAGACAGGATGGAGGCTGGATGGGAAAAGGCGTAGGGGAAGAAAGCACGTTTTCTGACATGAGCGACTGGGACACATCTCTTCTGCGGAGACCTGAGCAGACCAAGCAGACCTCAATGTCAGCCCCTCATTTCAGTTAGCTCAGTCACTCAGTAGTGTCTGACTCTTTGCGACCCCATGGACTGCAGTACGCCAGGCCTTCCTGTCCATCACCAACTCCCGGAGCTTGCTCAAACTCATGTCCGTTGAGTCAGTGATGCCATCCAACCATCTCATCCTCTGTCATCCCCTTCTCCTCCAGTCTTCAATCTTTCCCAACATCAGGGTCTTTTCCAATGAGTCGCTCTTTGCATCAGGTGGCCAAAGGACTGGAGTTTTTAGCTTCAGCATCAGTCCTTCCAGTGAACACTCAGGACTGATCTCCTTTAGAATGGACTGGGTGGATCTCCTTGCAGTCCAAGGGACTCTCAAGTCTTCTCCAGCACCACTGTTCAAAACATCCATTCTTCAGCGCTCAGCTTTCTTCCCTCCCAAATAACCAGCCTGACTTGACCTGGTGCCCCAGCGTCTCCTTCTGGAAACTTCAAGGCAGGCAAGCTGGCTCAGGCGCCCCAGGTCTAGGGTGGGGCAGAGCCAGGGAGGGGCCTCTTGCAGGGGGAGCCCCGCTGGGCCAGGATACACATTCTGTCCTGCAGCCAGGGTCCTCCCTCCCAGGGGCTCCAACCCAGAAGGACCGACGGTCCTCAGACTCCACTCAGAGGGGCCCGAGGCCTCGCTGCGCTGAGCATGGTCCCCAAAGCTCCAGCATCTCCTGGGAGCTGCTGGAAACACGGGCTCACGTCCCTCCCCTCCGGGTCCCATAGAGTGAGAACGTGCATGTTTCAGAGTCTGCAGGAAGCTGGAGACACTGACTCCAAATCACAGCAAAATCACAGACGAGTCACTGTCAGAGGGCCTGTGTCAGACGGATGACACAGGATGTGCACGTGTGCAACGGGTCGCCCGGGCTGACCGCCCTGACCAGGAGCACTGATGCCACGCCGCCCACCACCCCCCACCGGCTCTGCTCCACTCCACTTTCCTTAGATTTTCACGTCTGAACTGACGGAAAGCGGGGCTTCTGCTAATTATACACGCCACAAGCCTGGCACTGGGCAAGCATCACTAATAACAAAACAGCCAGAGGAGCCACAGAGAAACATCACCTCAAACAGGAGGCGGACTTCCCGCCAGCCCCGCTCCTTCCCTGTGCGCGTGAGTCCGGCCCAGGAGAGCAGGCCGGGTGGTGAGCCCGGGACCCAGCGAGGGGCCCAGCATACTCACTGCTGCTTCCCTGCCCGCCCACCCCAGGCCCCGGTTTGCAGCGCTTTGCTGCCCCAAGCCTGTCACTCAGCCCTACTCAAAAGGCCGATCCAAGTCCTGTGTCCTCTAGGAAGCTTTCCCATTTGGTTAAAAGCTCTATTTTGGAACCAAAATTCTAGGCACACCCTAACAGGTTTAACTAGATCGTTATATGTACAGCCCAATCTTCCAAATAAAAATGTACCCAGCTTCACATTGAGATCACCTTGCTAAGTATAAAATTGCATGACGCATCATTCCCTTGGGTAATTCCCAGCAGTTCACGTGCACCTCGGCAGTGGTTCTCTCGTGGATCAGCAACTTGCGTTCCACAGAGTAAGTGGCAAGTTACAGGATGGGCACAGGAACAGACGGCCGCAAAAGAAGCAGGATGCTCAGCACAGTGCAGCGGGGACTAAGGGCTCAGGGGCAGAGCAGCAGGCCACGCACCCCAGCCCCACCCGGCCGGACTTCGTCAACAGCTGGATTAGAGCTGCCATTTCTGGCAGGGTTACAAAAGCATATTAATCCTCACAGGGCACCTTAATAGTGGGAGAGGATTCCTTCCCCCAAATCCACTAAGGACCAGTGACAGGTATGTATCAGAGCAAGACCACTGTGGTCCCATTTCATCCCCGAGACCCTGGTCCCTGGGGTGCATGCCCACGCTTGGGGAAGCACCCTCTGAAAGGTGGACATCAATTTTAAACAACCAGGGCTCATGTTTTCTGAACAAAAGTTTCCAAATTTAAAAGCACTGATAATTTTAGTTTCTTACCATGCTTTTTTAAATTACGGGGGGGAAAATGTGTAGAAAACCTAAGAAGAAAATGATAACATGGGGGTTATTTTTAGATAGTTTAATATTTTAAATAGTTAATATTTTTAGATATTTTAAACTGGAAAGCATTGTTCTTATTCCTGAAACATGACTGACAAAGCCTTACTAAACTCACGAGGCTGGACCAGCTTCTTGACAGCACTGACTCTGAGCATTGCTGCCAGACACCGGGCCACCATCTGGGGGCGAGTCACGTGTGCAGGGGAAGGCTGGGGAGGGCTGCTGCTGTGCGCTGAACTGTGCCCCTAAAACCGCATGCTGAAGCCCTAAGGCCCCAGGGCTCAAAGTGTGACTGCCCTTGGAGCTGGGCTTTTAAAAAGGCGATTAAACTACAGTGAGGCCACGTGGGCGGCCCTGGTCTTGTCTGGCCGGTTTCCTTAGAGGAGGATATCAAGACCTGGACACACGCGTGGGATAACCAGCTGAGGACTGCCCCTGTTTTGCTCAAGTTCGTTTTGGTGGGGTTTCTAGCATTTGGAATGAAAGTCTAAGGTGTGTACAAGCCAGAGAATCGTAGACACTTTGTTCACACTCGAGGCCGACCAGACAGGTGTGCTCAGAGCCGCCCACCCNCGCAGGGTGACGGGTGTCACGTGAGGTTGGAGGAGGTGGGGGCTGACGACACAGCCTCTGCAGCCTCACCGAAGACTTTGGAGCCCCTTCCGAGGACAAGGAAAGGGGCTTCCTCTGCAGGAAAGCGCAGGAAATCCAAGATTTCTGGACAGACCCGTGGGCTGGGACCAGGCAGAGAGCAGAGTGCAGGCCAGCTGGGCGGCCACCCCCAGAGCAGGCGGCCGCAAAAAAGGTTCAGAGAAGGGGCTTCCGGATACTTAGGAGACAGGATGGAGGCTGGATGGGAAAAGGCGTAGGGGAAGAAAGCACGTTTTCTGACATGAGCGACTGGGACACATCTCTTCTGCGGAGACCTGAGCAGACCAAGCAGACCTCAATGTCAGCCCCTCATTTCAGTTAGCTCAGTCACTCAGTAGTGTCTGACTCTTTGCGACCCCATGGACTGCAGTACGCCAGGCCTTCCTGTCCATCACCAGCTCCCGGAGCTTGCTCAAACTCATGTCCGTTGAGTCAGTGATGCCATCCAACCATCTCATCCTCTGTCATCCCCTTCTCCTCCAGTCTTCAATCTTTCCCAACATCAGGGTCTTTTCCAATGAGTCGCTCTTTGCATCAGGTGGCCAAAGGACTGGAGTTTTTAGCTTCAGCATCAGTCCTTCCAGTGAACACTCAGGACTGATCTCCTTTAGAATGGACTGGGTGGATCTCCTTGCAGTCCAAGGGACTCTCAAGTCTTCTCCAGCACCACTGTTCAAAACATCCATTCTTCAGCGCTCAGCTTTCTTCCCTCCCAAATAACCAGCCTGACTTGACCTGGTGCCCCAGCGTCTCCTTCTGGGAACTTCAAGGCAGGCAAGCTGGCTCAGGCGCCCCAGGTCTAGGGTGGGGCAGAGCCAGGGAGGGGCCTCTTGCAGGGGGAGCCCCGCTGGGCCAGGATACACATTCTGTCCTGCAGCCAGGGTCCTCCCTCCCAGGGGCTCCAACCCAGAAGGACCGACGGTCCTCAGACTCCACTCAGAGGGGCCCGAGGCCTCGCTGCGCTGAGCATGGTCCCCAAAGCTCCAGCATCTCCTGGGAGCTGCTGGAAACACGGGCTCACGTCCCTCCCCTCCGGGTCCCATAGAGTGAGAACGTGCATGTTTCAGAGTCTGCAGGAAGCTGGAGACACTGACTCCAAATCACAGCAAAATCACAGACGAGTCACTGTCAGAGGGCCTGTGTCAGACGGATGACACAGGATGTGCACGTGTGCAACGGGTAGCCCGGGCTGACCGCCCTGACCAGGAGCACTGATGCCACTCCGCCCACCCCTCCCCGCCGGCTCTGCTCCGCTCCACTTTCCTTAGATTTTCACGTCTGAACTGACGGAAAGCGGGGCTTCTGCTAATTATACACGCCACAAGCCTGGCACTGGGCAAGCATCACTAATAACAAAACAGCCAGAGGAGCCACAGAGAAACATCACCTCAAACAGGAGGCGGACTTCCCGCCAGCCCTGCTCCTTCCCTGTGCGGGTGAGTCCGGCCCAGGAGAGCAGGCCGGGTGGTGAGCCCGGGACCCAGCGAGGGGCCCAGCATACTCACTGCTGCTTCCCTGCCCGCCCACCCCAGGCCCCGGTTTGCAGCGCTTTGCTGCCCCAAGCCTGTCACTCAGCCCTACTCAAAAGGCCGATCCAAGTCCTGTGTCCTCTAGGAAGCTTTCCCATTTGGTTAAAAGCTCTATTTTGGAACCAAAATTCTAGGCACACCCTAACAGGTTTAACTAGATCGTTATATGTACAGCCCAATCTTCCAAATAAAAATGTACCCAGCTTCACATTGAGATCACCTTGCTAAGTATAAAATTGCATGACGCATCATTCCCTTGGGTAATTCCCAGCAGTTCACGTGCACCTCGGCAGTGGTTCTCTCGTGGATCAGCAACTTGCGTTCCACAGAGTAAGTGGCAAGTTACAGGATGGGCACAGGAACAGACGGCCGCAAAAGAAGCAGGATGCTCAGCACAGTGCAGCGGGGACTAAGGGCTCAGGGGCAGAGCAGCAGGCCACGCACCCCAGCCCCACCCGGCCGGACTTCGTCAACAGCTGGATTAGAGCTGCCATTTCTGGCAGGGTTACAAAAGCATATTAATCCTCACAGGGCACCTTAATAGTGGGAGAGGATTCCTTCCCCCAAATCCACTAAGGACCAGTGACAGGTATGTATCAGAGCAAGACCACTGTGGTCCCATTTCATCCCCGAGACCCTGGTCCCTGGGGTGCATGCCCACGCTTGGGGAAGCACCCTCTGAAAGGTGGACATCAATTTTAAACAACCAGGGCTCATGTTTTCTGAACAAAAGTTTCCAAATTTAAAAGCACTGATAATTTTAGTTTCTTACCATGCTTTTTTAAATTACGGGGGGGAAAATGTGTAGAAAACCTAAGAAGAAAATGATAACATGGGGGTTATTTTTAGATAGTTTAATATTTTAAATAGTTAATATTTTTAGATATTTTAAACTGGAAAGCATTGTTCTTATTCCTGAAACATGACTGACAAAGCCTTACTAAACTCACGAGGCTGGACCAGCTTCTTGACAGCACTGACTCTGAGCATTGCTGCCAGACACCGGGCCACCATCTGGGGGCGAGTCACGTGTGCAGGGGAAGGCTGGGGAGGGCTGCTGCTGTGCGCTGAACTGTGCCCCTAAAACCGCATGCTGAAGCCCTAAGGCCCCAGGGCTCAGAGTGTGACTGCCCTTGGAGCTGGGCTTTTAAAAAGGCGATTAAACTACAGTGAGGCCACGTGGGCGGCCCTGGTCTTGTCTGGCCGGTTTCCTTAGAGGAGGATATCAAGACCTGGACACACGCGTGGGATAACCAGCTGAGGACTGCCCCTGTTTTGCTCAAGTTCGTTTTGGTGGGGTTTCTAGCATTTGGAATGAAAGTCTAAGGTGTGTACAAGCCAGAGAATCGTAGACACTTTGTTCACACTCGAGGCCGACCAGACAGGTGTGCTCAGAGCCGCCCACCCACCATATTTATCTGGACCATGTACAGAGGACCTCACAGCATGTTTGTTTTGCCCCCATCGCATGACAGTCTGCAAGACATGGAAGCCAAGCTTGCTTCCTGATGTGACTTACAGGTGCACAGTGACTGACTCCTAATCTCCTTCCGTTGAAGGAAAACCTGTACTTGGATGGGGATGTGCAGATTTCAAAGCCGCCCCTTTTCAACAGTTGCTTCTGAGACTGCAGTACACTGCCTTACAACATTACACTGATCCAGGGGTGCGACACGCTGATTGCGTATTCCTATAGATTGTGTACTGTAGAGAGCTGTTATCAGGGAAGGCAAGCACCCCAACCCAGTACTTTTGCCTGGAAAATCCAATGGACCGAGTAGGCTGGTGGGCTGCAGTCCATGGGGTTCCTAACAGTCGGACAGACTGAGCGACTTCACTTTGACTTTTCTCTTTCATGCATTGGAGAAGGAAACGGCAAACATTACACTGATCCAGGGGTGCGACACGCTGATTGCGTATTCCTATAGATTGTGTACTGTAGAGAGCTGTTATCAGGGAAGGCAAGCACCCCAACCCAGTACTTTTGCCTGGAAAATCCAATGGACCGAGTAGGCTGGTGGGCTGCAGTCCATGGGGTTCCTAACAGTCGGACAGACTGAGCGACTTCACTTTGACTTTTCTCTTTCATGCATTGGAGAAGGAAACGGCAACCCACTCCAGTGTTCTTGCCTGGAGAATCCCAGGGATGGGGGAGCCTGGTGGGCTGCCGTCTATGGGGTCACACAGAGTCGGACACGACTGAAGTGACTTAGCAGCAGCAGCAGCAGCAGAGAGCTGTTATAATGTTGACTATTTCGCCTGTGCTGGGTACTACATCCCCACGCCTCCCTCACTTTCCAACTGGTAATCTCCACCACCCGATGCTCCTCACCTGTCGCGCGCGCCCCTCGCTCCCCGCCCCCCGGTGGCCACCAGGTTGCCCTCTGTGAGCGTCTCTCCACTTTGCTCTGTCTCTTCACCTGTTTTGTTGTCTAGAGTCCGCACGTAAGTGAAAGCATGCCGGGCGTGTCTCTCTCCTGACGTTTCATTTAGCATAATGACTCACATAACTCATATCAGGAAAACAGAAAGATAAAAAGTGCACAGAAGACCTGAACAGACATTTTTCCAAAGAAGGCATGAAAATGGCCAAAGGGTGCCTGGAAACACCACTAATCACCGGGAAAAAGCAAGTCAGAACCCCAGTGAGCTATCAACTCGTACCTGTCAGAGGGGCTGGTGTCCAAAAGAGCACAGGTAACAAACGCTGGAGAGGGTGTGGCGCAAAGGGAAGCCTCGTGCACCGCTGGTGGGGCTAAGTGGGTGCAGCCGCTGTGGAGGCAGCACGGAGGGTCCTCGGGAGCCAGAGATGGAGCGACCCCCTGACCCCGCCACTCCGCTCCTCCGTCGTGTCCTTCCCCGCCCGGGGCAGCTGGTGGCTGGGGAGAGGAGACAGTGGAGCCGCCTCCCGGGAGCATCCCCACCCCACCCAGATCGTGGGCCCCACTGACCCTTACATGTGCCGTTTAGTCTGAGCAGGGGCAGGAAGATAGCCGCCCCAGCAGGACGCTTGGGAGCGCCTAACACTCAGCTCCGCTTCCCAGGTGACTCAGGAGTAAAGAATCTGCCTGCAACGCAGGAGACACAGGAGCCATGGGTTCACTCCCTGGGTCGGGGAGATCCCTGGAGGAGGGCATGGCAACCCACTCCAGTATTCTTGCCTGGAGAATCCCATGGACAGAGGAGCCTGGGGGGCTACAGCCCACGGGGACACAAAGGGTCAGTCGACTGAAGCCACTGAGCGCGCACACGTGCGACCCCCAGTCACACCCTCCTGACCCTCTGAGCCAGGTTAAGACAATGAAACTCCTAGTGTGCCCCCGAGAAGGGGAGTTTCTGAGGAACTCTAGGCATCTGGGGGGGAAGGCAATGGCACCCCACCCCAGTACTCTTGCCTGGAAAATCCAATGGACGGAGTAGCCTGGTGGGCTGCAGTCCATGGGGTCGCTAACAGTCGGACAGACTGAGCGACTTCACTTTCACGTTTCTCCTTCATGCATTGGAGAAGGAAATGGCAACCCACTCCAGTATTCTTGCCTGGAGAATCCCAGGGACGGGGGAGCCTGGTGGGCTGCCGTCTATGGGGTCACACAGAGTCGNCACTTTTCTCTTTCATGCATTGGAGAAGGAAACGGCAACCCACTCCAGTATTCTTGCCTGGAGAATCCCAGGGACGGGGGAGCCTGGTGGGCTGCCATCTATGGGGTCACACAGAGTTGGACATGACTGAAGTGACTTAGCAGCAGCAGCTAGGCATCTGGAGGTCTCATCTGCATGGTCTCCCCAGGAATCCCCAGGAATGGGGAGGCTGACCAGCCAAGCCTAACTCCATCCAGAGACCCTCTGGTCTTCCCACCCAGGACACAGGTGGGCACCCCACGAGGACCACTGAGGTTGGAAAGCAAGGGGACCCGGAGCTGCAGAGCCCCGGGGAGGGTCTGTCCCAGGTCCGGGAACGGATGACGGAGGAGGTGGGGACAAAGCAGGCCTCTGGGAGCCTCTTCTCTGCAGGGAGACCCCATCTGTGTGCGGGGGCCAGGGGGGAGACCCCCATCCGTGTGCGGGGGCCGGGGGGGAGACCCCCATCCGTGTGCGGGGGCCGGGGGGGAGACCCCCATCCGTGTGCGGGAGCCAGGGGGGAGACCCCCATCCGTGTGCGGGAGCCAGGGGGAGACCCCCATCCGTGTGCGGGAACCAGGCGAGGAAACCCGCCTCCGTGTGCAGGACCCAGGAGCCTGGAGCGCAAAGGGTGGGCCTGGGTCGCCTCTGAACACGTGTCTTGGGCACCGCATGGATTCAGATTTCATATCAGACAAAACTGTTTGGTGAGGATGTCCCCGTAGTCTACCAGCCTGTCCTCCTGGGCTAGAGGGGCTGACCTGCTCTGCACACCCCAGCATCAGCTACGAGACCCCAGAAGGGGTCGGGCCCCTTTATTAGGGGTGGAAGTGTTGGAATTCCGCTTGCTCCTTGATGAAGAATTTGAAACGTTCCCCCGTCACAGAACAAAGGCAGCCGTGACTTGTTTCACCATCTGCACGGCTGATTTCATGCACTTTTGACAGTAGCTATCATGCTTCTGACAGTGACGACCTCCCCTCCAAGGGAAGCTGGGGGGGGGGTCGTCTACGCCTAACCCATGTCAGCTCATCCCAAATGCGAGCTTCGTGTAACCCAAGGAATGAGCTTAGCAGACGCTCTGCCTTCCACTTGGAAAACAGCCCCACAATCCCAATTCAGATGATTCAAGATAAAAAAAAAAACACATCCTGGGCAGTCACTTGCTTCGACCTGCAAAGCGTTCAGGGTGGGACACTCAGAGGGCCTTCTGGCTGTGATCTTGGTCCCTGGGCAGCGTAGCTGGGGGTGCCTGGGCCCAGCTACACTGACCATGAGCTGTCCCTCCTTCCCTGAGGGGTCCTGTGTTCTCAGGGGACCCCAGCAAGGACAGCGTGGCCCCTACACGGAGCTTGCTGTCCACGGAGACACTCCACCACTGACAGAATCACAGACGTCATGCTGAAGACAAGGAGCCGGGGAAGGCCTTCCCGAAGCAGCGATGTGTGCCTGACTCAAGACCCCCACCTGACGCCCGCAGACCCGGGAGCTTCTCGCTCTTGCTCTGCAGCTCTGGCCCTCCTCCCCCAGCTAGAGGCTCCTCCACACAGAGGACCCAGGATTCGCCAGGAAGCCACGCCCTTCTGGCTCAGCATCACCCTCGGAGCCTTGCTGCTGCTCAGAGAGCCTCCGTACCCCATCTAGCCCCCATGAGGACCCGCTCAGGCAAGCTTGGCCAGGCTGCGTCCCCATGGGGAGAGAAACAAGAAGAGGAAGATTCTAACGCAGCTTTCCCCTGACTCCTCTGAGTGGCAGAAGATTCTGCTCAGTGTGTCAGAAGGCATCTGTCACCAACACGCCACTGGGCGGTCCAGGGACAAAGAGCACGGAGCCACGGACGCAGGCCCCCAGGAAGGTCGGGTGCAGCCGGGGAGCTGCCCCGGGGGCCAAGCTGGAGCAGGACTCACCGCCGCTCCACTCAGTTTAAAAACAAGAGGGGAGACACGTGTCACCTCCATGAAAGCAGCACGTCCCCCCCGGGAAATTTCCGCAGGCACACAGCCCTTCCCCGGCCTCTAGGTGCAGACTGTCTGATTCCTTTCTCTAAACATCAGGAGGGTAACAGGCATGCGTGCGTGCTAAGTCACTTCAGTTGTGTCTGACAGTTTATGACCCCATGGACTGCACCCGCCAGGCTCCTCTCTCCACGGGATTCTCCAGACAAGAATACTGGAGTGGGCTGCCATTTCCTCCCCTAGGGGATTTTCCTGACGCAGGGGCTGAACCTGCATCTCCTGCCTTGGCAGGCGGACTCTTTACCACGAGCGCCACCTGGGAAGCCCCCAGGAGGGTTACCCCGGCTCACAGTAACGGTCTTGCCGTGACTTCGATGATAAGGCAGAGCCAGCATCTGGCTGCCTTGTGCTGTTTGCTGAGTGTCTGCTTAGGATTTTACAAGCAGACAGGAGCTGTGCCCAGGTGGGCATGTATGCCGGCACACACCAGGGTCTCCGATTTCCAGTGAGACACTTCAGCAGGTACACTAGCAGCTTCATCGATGACCGGTAGTCCCCTGGGAGCTCAGGGGGTGGGGAATGCATGAGTCCAGCTCATGACCTGCCGCCCAGATTAACAAATGCATAAGACATTCCTTCGAATAGGAGCACAGACAGCCTTCTGGGGAAATTATCAGGTCATTCAGCTTCAAGACAGGGCCCTCCGAAGCGCCTTCATGGGCATTTTATTGTCAGGAGAGTGAAAAAACAGCCCTTTTTGGAGAAAAATTATAGCTGTCCCTTTCCAGATCTTCTGTGGCCATTACCCTAGAAGCGCAGTGACTCCAAGCCTCACTGGTGACTCCACTGCTCAGAAAGCAAGCGCTCCCTCCGTCTCCCCAGGCGTGTCGTCACGGTGTCATCAGGGCAGACAGTGGTCTTATCTGCTCTCAAGTCACCCGATTAACCGGGGAAACAGAGGAGACAGTGGGTCCCCGCTCGGCACGCCGTGGCCTGCAGGTGGCCGGCTGCATCCTCTGCTGCCCTCCTGGGCCAGCAGGAGAGCCCCCGCCTCTCCGTGAAGCCCCTGCCCACCGCTCCAGGCCTGGCTCACAGCTCTGCGGGCCAGGCCGCCTCCTCCACGTCAGGGGAAGGTCCCAGATGCGACGGAGGGGAGGTCGGGGCTCCAAGCCGGCGGTTCCCTCCTTCAGCCCAGCCCGTCTGGACTCCCAGACCTGAACAAATGCTCACGGTCCGCGAACCCGAAAGGGTTTTATCCTAAAACAAAACCAGGACGTGACGGGGAGAAACTGAGGGGCGCCCACAGGAACCTGAGGCCTGAGAGGGGAGAGAGGGAGCTCCCACAGACGCCTGACGTACGGAACACGGCCACCCAGCTCCCGACCAGGACCAGCCGCCAGGCCTGCCCCCTCCTCACGCCGATAGATGCCGCTTGGGCCTGGCCCAGAACCCTCGGGCCCTCGCCCGCGGTGGCTGTGGGGGCGCTCCTCTAGTTGCGATCCCTGCGCTGGTTCCCGGCGCACTCCCTTCCCAGCCGTCCTCTTTACTGAGATGGACATGGGGGCAACCTCCTGGAGGGGAAGCCTGGGCCCCGCTGGGGTCGGCCGAGGGGTCGGCTTGTGATGAAGGACTCTCAGCGACGACACCTCCAGCTGATGGACAGTCCTCGGGGCCAGACTGAGGCCCCACGTGCCTCACGACAACCCTCAGCTCCAGCACGGCCTCTGGGGGGGCCCTTCAGAGGACGGGAAACGCCAGGTTCCACTAAGGTCCGGAAATGTTGGTTTTCAGGGATTCCCAAGGAGGCGTTCCTTCCACTCCAGTGCAGGGAAGTGATGTGTGTGCACCTAAGTGTGCGCGTGTGCATGCGTGTGTGTGTGCGCGCACGTGCGCTTGTGTGTGCACGAGTTCATGTGTGTTCGGGCATGCATGTGTGTGAACATGTGTGTGCGTGTGTGTTCACGTGTGTGCGCGTGTGTGTTCACATGTGTGTGGGCATGTGTGTCTGTGTACGTGTGTGTTCACGTGTGTGCGTGTGCATGCATGTGTGTGCATGTGTGTGCACGTGTGTGTGCATGTGTGTGGGGGCATGTGTGTGCACGTGCGTCCTTTCTTTGGTTCCCTGGCTGGCTCTGTGTGGGTGCTGAGGGTCAATGCCACCAGCCCGGCTCTCAGGAGACAGAAGTGCCCCCCTCAGGGCTGCCCTGCCCTGTGGAAACGAGCTCCATGTGCCTGCAGGGCACATGCCCTAAATGAAAAGGTTTGGGTCTGCAGCTGGACGTCAAATCCGTTTGTCCCCCAGCCTCCTGTGGGGGCACTTTCGGCCCAGATTACAGAGCAGGAACGAGGCCCCGGCCCCTCCCGAGAGCGAGGGGGGTGCGGACTCTGAAAGGCACACGTTCTTCTGAAGCTGCAGCTCATTATTCCCTAGAACAGTGGCAATATAATGCATTTTCATTTACTTAGCCTGAAATATATGTAAATTAAAGGGTTTTCTTTTATTAAAACTAACCCTGAAACTCACCACTGATGTGTTTTTGTTATTCTAAAGAGAAGCAGTCCTGGAGGATGGGGGCTCTGACGGCGTTTCACATGCAGGCGTGGGTCTTGCTGCAGAAAGAAGGGCCCTCACGCCCCAGGCCTGAGCCCCCGAATAAAGCGCTGCCCAGTGGCGAGGCTCGCCCTGCGCATGCGCCCGTGGCCTCCAGTCGGGATGGAGGGGATGGCCCGCCCTGCTTGGAAGCCTAATTGCAGCCAAGAAGGAAAATAAATTGCTGTTCTGCCACTGGAGCCCAGGGCTGGAGCCCAGGGCAGGGAGGGGTGCAGAGGAGAAGGTGCTGGAAGGCCACTAATGCCCCTGGAGGGAAGGACTCAACCCCCTCGGTCCCATCTCCTGGGCCAGCCCGGACCCCAGACCCCAGCCAAGACCCCGGCCCAGATCTCAGAGCCTGGCCCAGACCATGACCTGGACCCCAAACCCCAGACCCCAGACCCTGGCCCAGACCATGGACCTCAGACCCCAGACCCCGGCCCAGACCACGACCTGGACCACAGACCCAAGACCCCAGACCACGACTCGGACCCCAGACCCTGGCCCAGACCCCATAGCCTGGCCCAGACCACAGACCCCAGACCTTGGCCCAGACCACGGACCCCAGACCATGACCTGAACCCCAGATCCCAGACCCTGGCCCAGACCATGGACCCCAGATCCCAGCCCAGACCACAGACCCCAGACTACAGACCCCAGACCCTGGCCCAGACCACGGACCCCAGACCATGACCCAGACCACAGACCCCAGACCCCAGGCCCCAGCAGACCCTGGCCCAGACCCCGGCCCGGACTGCGACTCTGCACGATCACGAAGCCCGCAGCGACCCCCTCCTGCCTGGAATCTTCGCCGATTCCCCAAACTCCCACTCCCAACCCGGCGCACCAGGGCACCAAGGAAGTGGCCGGCAGAGGCGGAGGGGTCAGCAGCCAGTGGACAGGCAGGGGTTCTGTGCCCCCCAGGACCAGGCGTGAGGTGGAGACTCAGCATCCTCACTTGGGCGCAGGCACCCACGTGTCTGACCTTGCCCCCTCCCCTGAGCCCAGGAAGAGCTCCGGGTGAGGGCAGACAGGGATGGGGCGGGTGGCCTGGACGACAGACTTCCCACCCCCAGACTGCAGCCCTGACCCCCAGCTCAGGGAGGGTCGACGGCTCACAGCTGAGACCTTCTGGAGAAGCATCTCGGCCAGAGGAAGCTGACCGTCTGTGTTAGCATCTCCCAGGCTTCTGACCACGGGACTCTCAGAACACAACCTGGTTTGCAAATAGGGTCTTTGTAGATGTATCAGTTCAGATGAGGTTATATCGAGGTGGGGGTGGGGGTGGACCCAAGGTGACTGGTGTCCTTGTGAGAGGGGACACAGACTCGGGCAGAAGATGCCGTGTGGCACCTTGGAGAGACGCTCCTACATGCCTCGGGGCGGCAGAGCCGGGAGACGCAGGGAAGACCCCCCACAGCGGACGCCGAGCCCCGGCTTCTCTCTCCAGAGCCGTCGGACGGCATATCCCGCGGTTTGCCTGGGGTGCCGTGATTTGTGTCCCAGCTACACCCCTGCACCACCGGGCCTTTCGAAAGCAGGCCTGCGTTGAGGACTCTGACGGGCCGAGCTTCCCGCGGGACTGCCAAGGTCTCTGTAGACCGCGCTTCAGCCCAGCCCTGCGTGGGGATCTCCACCAAAGAGTGCCGTGTGGGCTGTGGGTACAGGGCGTCCCAGGGAACCCGCCACCCCTGCTCTGGTCCCACGGTGCCATAACGTGCCGGAAGCCTTTCACCCTGGCATCAGCAGGCATGTGCATGCAGGCGCACACACGCGCACGCACACAGACACGTACACGCACAGTCCTGAGAAGGGAGCCAGGCCCTACACCCGCTGCGGTGGCAGGCTGGCCATTAAGGGATGAAGACCAGGAAGGGGTTGGCTTCTGAAATAAAATTCACTGAGCTGCCAGCACCCCAGCACCCTCCACGCCTCTGTTCCACTGACCGCCAAGGGCAGCCGAGCTGGGTCATCGGACTCAGGACTGTGTTCTCTCTGCACGCTTCTGGCCAATGGTCAGAACCCTGGAAGATGGGAGGGGTCAGCGCCCCGCAGCCCGAAGAGTCAGCGGGGCCCTCCCCTCACAGGGAGACGGGCCACTAGCCGAGCCAAGAGGACCCCCAGGCCCGCCGGCCGTCCTGACTGGCCATGACAGCCGGGTGGGTCACAGGGGTGGGGTGGAGCTGAGTGGTTTAATCGGACCCACCGGAGTCAGCACGCTGTTGCAGGCGGGCAGACAGCCAGCCTCGAGCTCAGCAGAGCTGCGACTGGGGCAGGAGGAGCTGTCCGTAATTAAGGGTGGCCTTGAGCACTGAGCAAGGATTAACACCCCTCGGACCCCAACAGGGCTCCTCAGGTGAGTTCTTGCAGGGCCTTGCATGTGCTCTCTGAATTCACCCCATGATGACACGGATGCACGCAGGAGCTTGCACTGGCTGAACGCAGACTGGTATCCGGCCCACAGCGAAAGCAAGGCCCCTGGTCATGGGAAGCCGAGGCCTGAAATCAGCAAAGACACTTCCCTCATCCACCTGCAGAGCACTTCCGGGCGGGGGGTGACCCTGGACTCAGGAGGGCTGCACACGGAGGAGGATGTGGACGAACGCCGGGGAGGAGAAGACACGGGCAAAGCCTGACAAGCGGACGGACGTCAAGACACAGCTGAGAGGCTCCAGGCCGGGCAGGGGCCGGGGACCTTACAGCGAGCACAGTGGGTCCTCCACGCCTGCAGCACAGCCCAGCAGAGGCTGTCAGCACAGGCGCCTGGCCCAGCAGTCCGGGACGGATAGTCGTGTCGTCTGAATGGTTCTCCACACTCTGGCCCCTGAGGGGCAGGGAGTGACCGCCATGACTGCGTGCCTCGGGCGGCATGTATTTCATGCACAAATGAGGTGTCGGGCTTGATGTGCCACAGACCCGAGAAACGGGCTGCCCTGGGCTTAGACGCTAAGAAGTGAAGCAGCTGTCTTCCTGACCCTTTGTCTCTGTAAGATCGCAAGGTGGAGAAATGAGCAAAGCAGAGTGTCACGAATGCAGCTCTCCGATTTTCACGATTCTTTACAGTGACCTGGGACGTGACCGCCTAGTCCTCCCTTTGAATAGCGTCCATTTGCATCCCGTGGCCTCTCATCCTCCCCAGAAGTGTTACTGCAAGAGAAATGGCCGTTTGCTTCTAAAACATCTTATTCAGGTAGAGAGGAAACAACTGGCCCGATTTGCAAGCCAACAAGATCCATCCCCAAAGATGGCGCCTGTGATGGGAAGGGAGACCGCGGGCACAGGGTCCTGCAACCACAGACTGCTTCCACCTCGGCAGCCCTGTTAGGTGGGGGGACGCAGTGAGCACCCCCAGNTTTGCTTCTAAAACATCTTATTCAGGTAGAGAGGAAACAACTGGCCCGATTTGCAAGCCAACAAGATCCATCCCCAAAGATGGCGCCTGTGATGGGAAGGGAGACCGCGGGCACAGGGTCCTGCAACCACAGACTGCTTCCACCTCGGCAGCCCTGTTAGGTGGGGGGACGCAGTGAGCACCCCCAGGTCTGGACTTGGGGATTAGAAAGAACGCAGGAAAAGGTGGAGCCGGCACTGAAAACAGCCACTTGTCTCCAAAGCACAAAATGCTCACTGAGCTGACAGCCTTGTGTTCATTAGGCCACCAACAACCCTATAGGGCATGTGTGTGGTCTCGCAGGCTGTTCAAGAGGCCATTAGCCCCACTCACAAACACAGTAGACCCTTGAACACGTGGGGATTAGGGGTGCTGACCCCCACGCAGTCAAACCTCAGGTGGAAATTTTGACTGCCCCCAAAGTGAAAGTATTAGTCACTCCAGTCGTGTCCGACTCTCTGTGGTCGCATGGACTGCAGCCCTGCCAGGCCCCTCCGTCCACGGGATTCCCCAGGCAAGAACACCGGTTGCCATTTCCTTCTCCAGGGGATCTTCCCGACCCAGGGACGCAACCCAGGTCTCCTGCATTGCAGGCAGACTCTTTACCAGTGAGTCACCAGGGAAGACCCCCAAACTTAGCTACTAATTGCCTATTATTGACCAGAAATCTTATCAATAATGCAATCACTCAACTAACACATATTTTTATAAAATTTTATGCATTCAAGACACACCTTTCTTATTTTTTTTTCAATATTTCTAGGTCACACAGTCCACCTGTGAGTTTTTTCAAACTGTCACAGTTCTCAAAAAATTTTTCCAATATCTTTATTGAAAAAATTTTTCAAGTAAGCAGACTCATACAGCTCAAACTCGTGTTGTTTAAGGGTCAACTATACTTTTTTTTTCCTAATAAGAGAAGCACAGTCACAAAAGGGATTCTTAGAAATAGTTCTAAGCAGTGTAGGAAACTGCACTCTGGGGCAGCTCTTCTGAGCCAACCTGTCTTCGAGGATGACTTCCAGAGTCTCCAAGTGGCTTCTGTGGCGTCTGAAATTTCAGATCAAGATGCCCAGGGACTATACAGGCAGCCAGGCTGCACCATGGAGACACTGACTCAGGCTCTTGGAGTTCCGAGAATTCCAACATTACTCCCTGGCGGGGGCCGTTCAGGGCCTTCAAGTTCAGTTTGTCGCCGTTCAGTCATGTCTGACTCTGCGGCCCCTTGGACTGCAGCCTGTCAGGCCTCCCTGAGAGTTATTATCACATCGTGTTTCTCCAGAGGTGGCATGCTGGCTTTTGGATAGTTCTCCCAAACCTCAGAGGGGAACACACGTGTTCTGGCGGCAGCATCTAAGCTGGAGCAGACACTTCCAAGCTCTTCGTGGTCAGTGGTTTAGAGTCTGCGTTCATCAGGAGGGCTTCCCTCACAGCTCATGCACACCGCTCTCCCCCACGCCTGACACAGGGCCACACCTTCACCAGCTAGAGGGGCCGGGCGTGGCCACAGCTCCGTCTAGGGCAGAGGGCAGGGGTCGGGGGCTTGAGCCCAGCCCCACGGGGCAGGGGGGCCGGAAGGATGCGGCTGCCCCTGCCTCCATGCTTAGCTGCGCGGCTCATGCGAGACCCAGCCCAGGGAGGCTGGCAGCGCCTCCTGGTTCAGGTGAGACCAACATTCCTTCCCCGCCTTTCATCCAGTCTGACCCTCTCCAGGCTGCTCTTGCCTTCCGATGCCCAGCAGGGCCGCTTGGAAGGGACAGGCAACCGGGTCGGTGTCGCCTGGGGCACCTTGCTCTCAAAGGGGCTGTTGGCGAGGACATTTAGTAAAAGTCAGGGAACCGGCGTCCCGAGACGCCTTTAGCGCTCTGCTCTGCAGTCCAGGACACAAACGCAGAGGGGTTCTGGAAGGGTCCCGGCGGGGCGGGGAGAGGCGGACATAGAGGGGAGCCGAGTGACAGCGGTGGGACCACCTCCAAGGAGGCGGGGCCTCTGCGCTGTGAGCACAGGCTTCCAGCTGCAGGCCACGGCTCCCCCGGGGGACACCCCAACCAGGGCGCGGAGGCCGGCCCCGGCTGAGACAGACTGTGGCTCCCCCAGGGGACACCCCAACTAGGGCAGCGAGGCCGGCCCCGGCCGAGCTCCCGGCTAGGCTCCGACAGAGACAGACTGCGCCCGGCCACGTCTGCAGGCCTCACACCCGGGGAGTAACCCCAGGGGGCGGGCGAGGCCACGTCCCGCCCACCCCGGTCCTTCCCGGCTCCACGGCCAGCCTCAGGCAGGGACCCTGCCACGAGCTAGGCTCTGCGATGAGTTCCTGAACCTGCCGCCCAACAGCTGTGGCTGCTCTGGAGCCCAGGAGCTGAGGCCGCGCTCTGGGTGACCCGCCAGCACCTCGAGTGACCAGGAGACCGTGGAGCCGGGGAAGCCCGCCCACACCCCCCCACACGCTGAGCGACAAGTCCGCACCCTCCCCGGGGCCGGAGGGGCCGGTCAAAGCGGCCTTTGCAAACCGCACGTGCTTTCTCTCTGTGAAGGTGAGACACCCCGAGGCCGCACACCTGTCTCTGCTGGTAAATTGAAGCACATCTACCCTGTTGGCGTCAGGCTTTCCTTTTTAATGGATGGGAATGCTTCCACCTCACCATGAGGAAGGCCTAAGAAATGCACGATTAAAAATGGAAAGAGAAAGTCTTTCTGAAAGGCTGTTTGCTTGGGTGGCACGGGTGACAGTCTCCCTTTGTCCTCCCTGGGCCTGCTGCTGGAGGGACAGAACAGCGGTGCGGGGGCCGCGTGGACGGCCCGAGAGGCCCCGTGCAGCCCCGGCCTCCCCCCGCACGCGGCCGCTCGCTCGCTACACACCAGCCTCCCCCAGCCACGGCCGCATCCCCGGCTCTCAGCAGCGCCCGGGTTTACAGCTTGACAAGCATCTCTGAATTGTCCGAAAACATGGGAAATAACCAATATTTAAGAAGAAAAAAAAGAGGAGGCTGGCTAGGGAGAAAGGATTCACCCTGCAAGCATACCAATTTACAGCAAAAAGCCCCGCGTTCCGTTCTCACACGCCCTGGCCTTGGACGAACGTGGACGAACCACCCTCTGTGAACCCTCAGGGCACAGCCCAAAGCCTCTTTCAACCTGCGGGTTGATGGATGCGTGTCAGCCCCGGGCGGCCCCGGTGACAGAGGGTTGAAGTTACCCGAGCACGCGGATAACAAAAGTTACATCATTCTTCATCAACATTCATCATTCTAATTGCCTGAACCTCCACCAGAACAAAGTCGCGCTATAGTTTTATGGTATTTGATTAATGAGGGCAGGGAAATTGAAGTTTTTGCAATAAAACTAGGGGGAAAAAGCCCCACAGACTTTTATCGTTTTCTCCCTTATGATTTTAATTTAATGCCTCGTGTTTTCACTGCGGCTGGGGCTGCGCACTTTAGCTTGCAATTATGTCCCATCTGTGAAGCGCTGTGTTATTACGGTTTATTCTAGTAGCTTTTCAATCACTTTTGAGTTGGGCTTTGCGAGTATTCTTGCAGCAGGTGGGCTCCCTGGCACAAGCCCAGGAGTACACAAAGCGCAAAGCTGGAGTTTAATGGCAGCATATGCAAGAGGCACGGAGCAGCCGCCTTCCCCCATATGCCGCGGCAGCCCCTTCCGCCTGCCAGTCACCCTCCTTGCCGACTGCAGCCTCCGAGTAGTTTGCTGCCAGGGAAAATGTACCACGGCAGCAAATTTCTCCAGTGCACCATCCTTATTACCGAGACAGCCCTGTCATTAGCACAAGCACAATGAACCTGGACGGGGAGCGAATACCAATGAGGCAGCGGGAGCGGCGCTTCTCATCGCTATGGAGACGCCCCCCTCCCGGCGGCAGTGGACAGGCAGGAGTGCTCCCACCCGAGTGGCACCCAGTTAGCACTGTGCACTGCCTGTGAGCCAGAGTCAGCCCTGGGCCATCGCGGCGCCCAGGGAGAACCGCGGAGATGCCGGGAGTCTCCGCGGGCCCCCGGGGCGTCCGCCTTCAGACTCTGCCTCCCGGGGCGGCTCCCAGCCACTAGCAAGAGGCGATGCTGAAGTCTATAAACAATGTTCTCCTGTTAAATCTCACAGGGGGTCAAGTGATGGAGAAGAAATTGCTTTATTCCACTAAAAAAAGAACATGGAAACCAAACATTGTTTTTCTCTAATTAACACAAAGAGGGCTTCACTTCTAAGAGGCTGGGACAGCTCCCGGACCACGGGCCTCCCGAGATTTTCTCCGCAGACTCTTCCTGCCCCGCAGGATGGAAGGAACCTCGAGAAACAAAGGCTCAAAGTCTTGTGTGCAGGGGGTCTGCCCACCTGAGAGCTGCGAACTTTGCAGAGACCCACAAATAAAGTGTGGCTTTCAGTCCGCGTGTGTGAGTGAGTGTGTCAGTGTGAGTGTGTCAGGGTGTGTGTGCCTGGGTGTGTGTGTGTGCACTTGTAAAAGGGAAGGAGCCAAAATCGAGGCAGGGTGGGGGCACACTCGGATTTTACTTCACAGCCCAGTCTGTGCACAACTGAGTCTGAGTTTGAAGTCTCCTCCCCGAGCTTGGGGTCTTGTAACTCCCAGCGGACGACACACTTGCTTTATTCTCCTCCCAGTCACAGTCAGTTCTAGATTAGAGCTGACCCCGAGTGCAGGCGCCCGGGCCCTGGCCCCTGTCCTGGGCGGGCTGCCCCTGCTCTCTCAGCAGCAGCCCAGCAGCCTCTCCAGTCCCGTCTTTCCTCCCACTGGTCACGCTGGGTGTACTCGTGAGCCCGGGTCTTACTCTCCTTGTGTGTGGCTGACTGTTTGCATCATCCCTCAGCTGTCACCTCACAGTGTGTATGAGACCCCGGCTGCCTGCGTCCGCCCCCCTCTACCCCGTGCCCCGGGCCCCCGACCCCAGACCTATCTAAATGAAGCCATGTTTAAGGCACCAATAAAGTGTTATTTCCGAGAACACCCGTCAGGTATTAGATGCCCTGAAATGAAGCTGAACTGTAAGGGGTGGAGACTCGGGGAGATGGCAAATAAAGAGGCAACAGAAAACCTGACTTCTGAGCCCGACCAGCCAGGCGTGTCAGAACTGGCGAAATTCCCCCGGCACCGTCACTTACAGAGCATTTATTTTTTATTATAAAAGCACTTCTGGATACATGTGAAATTCACCGGGTACTAATGGGAATAATTTCCTCCTGCATAACACATCCCGATGGGGATCTTTTTGTTTTTAAGTTAAAGATATCAGGGGAGAAAGAAAACTTCCTCACAAGGAGACAGGTTCTCAGCTCAGGCAAAGCAGAGAGAGCTGGAGCTGGTGGGGTCCAGGGGGGGGATGCCCAGAGGTCAGTGGGGGCGCTGGAGGCTGTCGGCCCTTCCCCAACACAAGAGAGTCAGCACTGAGGACCCGCCTTCCTCCATTCAAGGGGTTTCCGGTGGGAGATTTGAATGATCATGAGGAGCACAGTTTCCCTGGTGAAGAGGCTACAGCTTAAGGACACAGAGAACCTCAGAAACTTGGGTCTGCTTTTATTTTGAGCTCTTCCTCCTCAGTGCCAGATCCTGAAACCCCTGGTTCCAGGACACAGGGGAGCGGGATGGGGGCAGGGCTGGGCCCTCCTGCCCCCCAGGACTCTCTCCATCTCTGAGGGCAGCTGATGTCTGCCCGGCCTTTACAGGTTCAGCTGGAGAGACAGGAGTGCCTCCAGGCCACGAGCCGGTATCAGGAGGGCAGCTGACCTCGTTCGCCCCGACGATCGTGAGGCCTCCTGCCCTCAGGCAGGTGGGCCTGGCTGTCTCCGTGCCAGCCTCGGACGCTGCTCCCCACATGACAGGCAGGAGGGGCAGGTGCCTCACCCCGGCCACTGCTCCCTTGGTCTACACGGCGTGTGTCCAGTCTCTGCTGCAGCACCGTCCGGCTCCAAGGCACTGGCAGAGCCACCCAGGGTCACCCTCAGGCCCACTCAGCCTGGCCAGGGGCCAAGGACACTGCCCGGCCAGGCTGGGAAGGGCCTGTCAGGAGCCCACGGACGGTGCCCACTCTTTCTGGCTGGCGCCCTGTAAGATCCACCCAGCATCTGCACGGAGCGGTCAGAGCCTGGACCTCGTGTTGGTAGATGCTCATCTGAGGCTGAGCTTTCCCTCCACGGGTGTGCTGAGGCTGAGCTTTCCCTCCACGGGTGTGCTACGGGTTGAACGGTATCCCCACAGGGCAGGAGAAGGCCCTACCCCAAGGCCACTGCCTGTGGCCCTATTTAGAAACAGCGCTGTTGTCGCAGCAGTTAGGAAAGACGAGCTCGCCCTGGAGCAGCGTGACACTGCGTGTTAGTCACCCAGTCCTGTCTGGCCCTTTGCGACCCCATGGACTGTCGCCCACCAAGCTCCTCTGCCCACAGATTTCTCCAGGCGAGAATACTGGAGTGGGTAGCCTTTCCCTTCTCCAGGGGGTCTTCTCGACCCAGGGATCAAACCCAGGTCTCCCATATTGCAGGCGGATTTTTTTCCATCCGAGCCTCCCAGGAAGCCCCAGGAGTCCCAAATCCAATATGACCCCAGGGTCCTTGAAGGAAGAGGTGTCAGCTCTCAGCAGGACCGCCCCAGTGAGGTCCCCTCCTGGACGAGCAAGGAGGCGGTGTTGGTAACTACATCAGGACAGGGCTGGAAACCAGGGTGGTGAGCTCCTGAGGAGGGAGATGCCTACACTGCATGTAGGGACCCTGGGGTCTCCCACGACGCTCTTCCCTCTGAAGCTGAATCAGATCTGAGCATACCTTAGGGGGATGGTTACGACCTCCTCAGAGCAGCCTGGTGACCTGCACCCCAGGGCCTGAGGCTGGGATGCTGGCAACGGCAGAGACCTGAGGTGAGGTAAGTTTCCAAACCCCTCACAGCAAAGCGACAGAGACACCTTGATTATTTTTAATGTGCCAGTTTATCACCATGCCCCTCCCCAAACAGAGAAAAATTAAGACCCAACACTAATTTCATAAAATCACCATTAAACCTCTGATTTCATAAAACCTACACACCATTCATATAATTTTGCTGCTGCTGTTCAATCGCTAAGTCATGTCCTACTCTTTACGACCCTGTGAGCCGCAGCACGCCAGGCTTCCTTGTCCTGTATTAATATTTGTGGTCAAAACAAAGTTGAGATGCAATAACCGGATGATGACTGTACGTAGGAACCAGCAGGTCTAAGGACCCGTCGTGCTGGAATCTGCTGATGCTTGTAGATGCTCCTGGGCAGGTGCAAAGATGCTCGTCTCAGAGTCAGCAAGCCCCAAGTTCCAGTCCCAGCTCTGGCTCCTCCCGCCAGGACAGGTTGCCCGCATGGCCATCTTCCTGGGGTGGAAACGGGGCCCCGCTGACCTTGCTCACCAGGGCAGGGTCGGGGAGAGCCCTGGGGAGCCGTTCGCACACCGCCTCAGTGCCTCACCACCTGCTGACTACCTACTGCGTGCCTCATCTGAGTTGAGGATGCAGGGCAGTGGGGAGACAGAGATACTGACCAGGAACAGCGACGCGGTGCTGTGAGTGACGACAGAAAGACGCCTGGAGCTGGCGGATCATACAGCGCGGTCTTCGTGCAGATGGAGCCGGCCCTTCCGATGCCTTCCTGCCCTCCTGTCCTTATCAGAAGTGTCCACGCGCAGAACTGTTTCTTAGGTGGTGAGCCCAGATCTTTGCTCGGATGGCACGGTATTAATGGCACAGATGTATAGCAAGCCGCCAACAAGGCCAGTCTTCACCATCGCTCCCAGGTGTGAATGGCAGTTTCTCTCTCCCACTCGCTGAACCGTCTCCGTCTCCCCAGGTAACATGCAAGGCCTCCAGCAACAGCCATGGTCATTTTTCACGCCTGTAACCACCCATTTATTCCCTTTCAGTTTTTAAACGACAGATCACAGCCCGGTTACTTCCAGTCCTGGCTCCTCTGAGTCCACAGCACGCACATGAAATGTCAGCTTCTGTCCTGTGTAATTAGGCCAGCTGAGAGCATGAAAGCTGAGTCGTCAGAACATTTCCCTAACTTGCTCTGTTTAGTCCACACAGACGGGGAAGGTAAGCACACAGAAGGGGTAGCTTCACCGAACTGTCCGGGTCGAAAGCCGCGGGAAACGTCCCTCTTGTGAGAGCGAGTAGGTGTGACCTTGACCTCACTGCAGGGCTGCAGCCCCTGGCTGCCCTTCTATAACCTCTCTCATGACCCTCCTCCCACTCAGGGCTTTTCTGGAACTTTCGTGGCTTCCTCCTTGTCCGTTTGGGTTTGTAACTATTCGCATACGTGGCAAAGACCAGCCAGAGCCTCACCAAGCCCTCCCCGCTCCAACCCAGCAGCTGGGCTGGGACGCGGGACCCAGGGACCAGAAGGTCTCCGGGAGCCCCCCAAGACTGCCTTCTACCCACGTTGTGGCCAACCCAGGTGAGACTGGAGGGGTCACCCGCCCAGCACTCAGGACCCCAGGCTGCTCTTGGCTGCCAGAGTCCTGTCTCCCCACTGACAAGGCAATCGAGTCTCTGCTGTGTTCCAGGGCGCAGTGGGAGGTGGAAGCATTTCAAAGTCCGATGCGAACACCCGCAGGGGTCGTCACAATCATCTTTGGTGCCAGGGACATTACATGAGGTGGACAGCGGTCAACACCCAGCCCAGACACATGCTGGTGAGAAATGTGTCTGGGATGTTCTAAACTGCCTCGGCCTCGGACGCGGCCTCTCCGATGAGCCCGACTGGAAACAGCACTCCACGGGGAGACGAGGGGAGGGGAGAAGCCCCGTGGCACCCAGGGACTCGCTGACCACACCCCGTCCTCCCCACGCGGCCCCCTGCCTGGCCCGGTGCGTCTCCAGGGAGACAGGTCTCCCACCACCTCGCCCCTGGGGCCGCGACGGGTGGAAATGCAGGTTTATGGTTAGAAGCCGGTTCCCAGCGGGGCTTCCAAACCGCTAACACTTACAGACAGGTTCAACACTTAGGAGACAAGACGCTGGTCCAGCCACGGGCCGAGGAATGAGGCCGGGCGATGACCACGTCTCTTGGGCTGAGGTCCCTGGGCCGCCCTGTGTGACCCTGAGCCACGCCGTCCCCCGGGCAGCCCTCCACCGTGCTCCATGCCGAGGCCCCTGGTAAAGGGCCTTCCGGGGGCCTCGGAGCCTGCCGCACGGGAAGGGTCACTGTGCGTGTCAGCCAACACGCGTGTCACCGGCACGCACTCTCACGACGCGGCCCAGGCTCTGACCCCAGCTGTGGCACAGCCACGGCGGCAGGGCCTGCTTCAGGGCCGGCCCGGTTTTACATACGTGGAGATTTCCTACGTTTGCCCCCAGAAAAGCCCAGGCCCTCGTTGCAAGTATTTTTCAAGGTTAAAATGGCCCATTTTCTTAGAATTTTAAAACCACGAGAAGCAAATGAAAAAGTGTCCTCTTCCTTGGGAAGAAGCTTCAGATTCTTTAAGCTTAAACTCATACGTTCGCTTAGTTGCTCAGCTGTGGCCCACTCTCCGCGGCCCCCGGGACTGTAGCCCGCCAGGGTCCCCTGTCCCTGGGATTCTCCAGGCAAGAATACTGGTGTGGGTTGCTGTGCCTATCTCCAGGGGACCTTCCCAACCCAGGGATCGAACCTTCATCTCTTGCATTGGCAGGTGGATGCTTTCCACCGGGCCACCTGGGAAGCTCCTAGACTAGCACAAACATCTTCAATCCAGTCGCTCAGTCGTGTCCGACTCCTTGCAACCCCGGGGACTGAACTTGACCCAGTGGCATTTCCCTTAAGCGGAGGGCAGAGAGGGCGGCATGGTGGAGGC
>SJYX01020287.1:0-31510 GCA_006410675.1 Oreotragus oreotragus
GGGAGCACCCTCAGCCTGGAAACTGTATTAATTTACTCAATAAATGTTTACTGAATGCCTATCATGTGCTAGGAATTAACCACTAGGGAGACACTGTCCTAACCTCCAGGGATACAATGGTGAACAAAACAGGCAATGCTTTTTGCAATCGTGGTGCTTATATTCTAACAGGGAAAACAGAGAGTAAACACAAATAACAGTGGTGAGAGCTATGGCAGGGGGGAGCAGGGTAAAGAATGAAGGGGAACAGAAGCTATTTTAGATAAGCTGCTGACAGAACAGTGTCTAGAAACCTGAATGAGGTTAGGGACCAAGCAAAGCAATTATCTGGAGGAAGAATATGTTTCCTTATTGCATTAAAAACAAACTTTAGGCCCCTATTATATGCCATGCAATGTGTTAGGTTCCATGTGGGATTTAGAGATGCTAATCTTGCCCTCAAGGCAAAGAGAAAAGCAGTTCAAAAGTCCTGAAATGGGAATTTCTTGTCAAACACATTAGAAAAACTATGATACTCCAAAAGGGGAAAAGAAGGAAAAGGAAAACTTTTCCAGAAACTGGATCTATAGGAGAGACATGTTATTAATACTCTTTATTCGCATTTGATGCCAGAATGTGCTTTTCAATCAATGGGTTTGGTAGCCCAATTGGGAACCTAATCATTGTTTTTATATCATGTCTGCAATGTAAATCACAAACAGATGTACTTCATATTTCATTACTTTATGAATCAGCAACTTTTGACTGTGTTTGAACCCACCTCTTGTAACACTGCCTTCTCTCTCAATATCCAAATACAGAGTACACAGCTTAGACACACACCCGCGGGCCTCCGATTTGGACAGTGTGTGCTTCTGCTGAAATGGTAAGCCTTTCCCTAATAAATTGACTTTACAGAGTGAAAATAAAATACACATACTAGACCAGCATAGCACAGAGGTAAGCACCCATATTCAAAGTGTTAAATAAACATCTCAGCAAGTAGATAAACAGGTGCTAATAGTGTTACGTGCATTACAATATTAGAAGGTGAATTTTATACACATAGAGGTTATCAACAATGTGTTATAGTATTGTGAGCATGTGGGTTTCTCTTCTGAAGATTTCAATCAGTTTCTCTGTGCCTCTCTAGTGCACACTCTTCCCTTTCCAATCTTACAGTGCAATTTTTGTGGGCATCTGTCCAACTGGACATGGAGCTTCTTGAAGGCAAGACTACTGTCTTTGCACTCCACATGGAACCTAAGACATTGGATGTATATAATTGGGCCCCATGGCTCATTTTTAAATGCAAAAAGGAAACATTTTAAATATTTACCATGAATTTATACTTATGGCTAAACTTCCAGTGGGTAAATTCTTCATATTTTGTGTACTTTCTGACATCTAGGAGCTAAGCATAATTTCAAATAAGATTTTTAAAGATATTTGAGAAACTAGAGTTGCAGCACATAAAATAGCAGTGATGATAGTACCTTGAGGGTCCCTTGGGCTGCAAGGAGGTCCAACCAGTCCATCCTAAAGGAGATCAGCCCTGGCTGTTCATTGGAAGGACTGATGCTATAGCTGAAACTCCAATACTTTGGCCACCTCATGCGAAGAGTTGACTCATTGGAAAAGTCCCTGATGTGGGGAGGGGTTGGGGGCAGGAGAAGGGGATGACAGAGGATGAGATGGCTGGATGGCATCACCAACTTGATGAACATGAGTTTGAGTGAACTCCAGGAGTTAGTGATGGACAGGGAGGCCTGGCGTGCTGCAATTCATGGGGTCGCAAAGAGCTGGACACGACTGGACTGAACTGAACTGAACTGAACTGAACTGATAGTACCTTACATTTTAAAGCATTTTACAATTTATATACTTTGTAGCTCCAAAATGGAAGATCCATAAAGACTGAGTTCTTTGCTCACTGATCAATCCTGAGGGCTTATAACAATACTGGCAGATGACATAATTATTTAGTGACTTTATGGAGCTCTCACAACCACACAGGGAAAAAAGATTAACATCAATATAGTGCAGGTGAAAAAAACTGAGGTAAAAAGCAGTTTGGGTGACTTTCCCCAGATAACAAGGTTAATAAGACACAGAGCTCAATGTCTCCTAATTCTAATGTCACTATTCTTTTATTAAATCATGGCTTGCTTCAGTGAAGAGCAGCCACTTAATAAAGTACAGTAAGATGGAAAATGCCAAGAGCAGAAACCATAGTCAGATGACAATGATCCAAGTAGAAAAAGGAAATCTTTATTAGTTTTATTTTAGGCATATTTTATGAACATGGAGTTTTAGAGGTAATTATGTTAATTTTAATATGCCTACTATGTTTTATTAAACCATTTGAATTAACAACATTACCGAATCTGACACATATACATACTCATACTGACACATTATAGCATTATTTGAGTGGGGAGAATTTCCCTGAAACGTAGGCAATTGTGTCTTAAAGATAGGTTATCTTCCAAAAGTTTGTCAGTTAAAGTTGCCTGGTGTTAAAAATATTTTTTTCACAGAAACAATGCTATCAATAAAGGCTTAGTTCTCCAAAATTCTCAAAAATCTTTCCTACTCACTATTACTTGTAGTAGAGAATCTTAAAACTAGGCAGAGATTGGACAGTGGTTCATCAGAAAATCTCTTTGCCTCCTCCAACTAGACCACTGTCCTGGGTTGAATTGTCCCCTCTTCCAGAAAAAAAAAAAAAAAAAGGATTTAAGTCCTACCCTCCAGCACCTGTGAATGTGACCTTCCTTGGGAATAGAGCCTTTTGTGAATGGAATCATGTAAAGATGAGGTCATGATGGATTAGAGTTAGACTTAATCCAATGACTGGTATCCTTATAAAAGGGGAGAAATCTGGGCACAGAGACACATAGCAGGAAGACAGCCATGTGAAGACTGAGGCAGAAATAGGAGTAATACGGCTGCAAGCCAAGAAAGCCCAATTGGTAAGGGAGGATCCTTCTCTAGAGCTTTCCGAAGGAGCGAGGCTCTGTCAGCACCTTGATTTCAGACTTCTGTCCTCCACAACTGTGAGACAATAAAGCTTTGTTATCTTAAATTGCTCAGTTTGTGGTCCTTTGTTATGGCAATCCTAGGAAACTAATACAACCATATTTACCAGCCACCCTGGCAAATGCACCCAGGCATATGACTTGTTCTAGCAGTAAGGAACACAAGTCCATGTGCCCACTGCACGGTGAGGTCAAACAATACTAACCCTAAAACATCAGAGGCACAGCAGGGAAAGGTCTATTGCAGGGCCATGCAAGGAAACAAGCGGATCATGCCTTCAGCTGAGTTCAGTTCAGTCGCTCAGTCCTGTCCGACTCTTTGCGACCCCGTGAACCGTGGCATGCCAGGCCTCCCTGTCCATCACCAACTCCCAGAATCCACCCAAACCCATGTCCATTGAGTCGGCGATGCCATCCAATCATCTTATACTCTGTTGTCCCTAGCTCCTCCTGCCCCCAATCTTTCCCAGCATCAGGGTCTTTTCCAATGAGTCATGCCTTAAAACCCCCAAACTACCCAAAAGCTTTCAGCAAAGCCCTTTTATAGGAAAGGTGAAGGAAGGCTGTGGTTAGTTGTAAACTTTTTGGTGTCAGACCCTTTGTTTTTGAGGTCAGGTCACAGCCAGGTCACGATCCTCTGTTCACCTCCACCAAAACAAATATTACGCTCTGTACTGACCAGAAAGGGCAAGGTCCCGAGGCTCAGCTTTTACCCTCTGAGGTCCAGTCTTCCTTTAAGATGAGGGGAGGCCCTGCACCGACCAGTCACCCTGTCTGAAAGCATTCCTTCAGCACCCAGTCTGGGGCCTCCTGCCGGTGCCCAGGCATGACTGAAGAGGCAGATCTCAACTGGTGGCACCCGCAGGATCCCAGACCCTTCCCAGTTATCATCACTGAGGGAGCAAGGTGCCCAGAACTCAGCTGGCCCTCAGGCTTTTCATTTTAACTGGAGAGAATCATTTGTATAGAATTAATAGGAATACCTATTATAACAAATACCAATCAGCTTCATTCCCAGCTCACAACTGCCGTTCTTTGAGAATAGCCCCAACCACAGAGCTGGGCCTGAAGTAACGCTATGCAACATCCTTGCAATTGAGACAAGGACCACTTGTTGTATGGTCGGCCCAGTCAGGCCTGTAGTAACCACTTCATCCTAGGCCTTAATGTTTCAACAAATCTACCTGTCCACAGGCTGATTATTGCCCCATGGAGGTATCCGAGTGTGATCATGCATGTGTGTTCAGTCGCCCAGCCATGTCTGACTCTTGGCAACCCCATGAACTGTAGCCTGCCAGGCTCCTCTGTCCATGGAATTTTCCAGGCAAGAATACTGGAGTGGGTTGCCATTNATGGAGGTATCCGAGTGTGATCATGCGTGTGTGTTCAGTCGCCCAGCCATGTCTGACTCTTGGCAACCCCATGAACTGTAGCCTGCCAGGCTCCTCTGTCCATGGAATTTTCCAGGCAAGAATACTGGAGTGGGTTGCCATTTACTTCTCCAGGGGATCTTCCCAACTCGGTGATCAAACCTGCATCTCCTGCATTGGCAGGTGGATTCTTTACCACTGAGCCACCTGGGAAGCCCGAAAATTAGCAGAGTGATTAATTACAGTCTCATTTTACATCAATATCAGCAACAAGACTTTAGATCAAAGGCAGAATTTTATGCGCGAATAACAAAATGCGGGCGAGCTCACCATGTACACGTTCCTGTCTAGGTCAGTTTTTTAGGACGCACTGTTATCTGCTTGCTCTAATATAGGGTGACTCTGCTCAGTCTCCAGTGATAGGAGTTCTTGAAAATAGCTGTTATAATTGAGTTTCTCTGCAGATGCAAATGGTACATTCGGGCAGGCTGTGTCCTTGACAGACATTTTCCCAATGCAATTTAACTTTATTACAGTAAACATTTTACACCTTAACCTAACCCAGCTTGAGAATAAGTTACAACAATTTTTTAAACTACAGAGAGAAATCGTGTGGCCATTGATAAGTACCTCACATTAAAATAATCCAGAGGCTTAAGTCTCATACAAATATAAAATCATATTTTAGAAGTTGTGTAGCCACAGTGGTAACAAGTGAGAAACCACAAAGAATTACGATGTTAGAAGGTAATTCAGAGACTACTGTATCCAGCTCCTTGCTTTTAACAAGAAAATTGAAGCCCAACTTTGTATGCTATTTACTCAATGCTGTACCAACAGTTATTAGCACTTTGAATTCAACTTCAAGTTTTCTCATTCCTAACCAAGGACTGATATCTTCCAGTGGGGTGTCTCGTTACTAAAATAGACTTCAAGAAGCCCTCCCTCCTCAGCAAACACATAGGCCCAGTGATGGCCCAGTTATTCAAAGAACAGAGAAAAAATTATATGATTCCTTATACACCAGGCATAAATGTTTCAGGCATTAGAAGTAGAGAACTAAATGAGACAAAATATTTTCTAATGTTGCAAAATATCCCAAGTTTGGACCAGAGTTTACTATAACATCTACTATAACAGAATCACAGGAGAAGGCAAAGGAGGAATGTTTTTTCCCACAATGTTGCTCTTCTCCAAAGACTAAAAAATGACAGAAAATTAGTGATAATATGAATATTAAAGCTTCAAAGAGACTTTAAACAAATGGCTATAATTAAAAAAGGCAGATGAGAATGAATTATTAATGAATGACCACTACTATTCCGTCCATTTAAAATAAGGTCAAAGTGAAGCGTTTATTATCTATTAGTGCTCTGACTTGTAACTACCATCCTGTCCCGATTGATGGTATTCCAAATATTTATTGCTGTTGCAAACTACCTCATAAACTAAACAATAGTCCTATTCGGCTCACAGACTTGTGGGCCTGGGGTTCAGGAAGCGCGCAGCTGACGGATACTCATGCGGTATCAAGTGAGACAGCTAGGGCTGGAGGCTCCACTCCCACAGTGACATCCTTACTTGTACATCTGGCACTGACTGGTCTCTCTCTCTATCCACATGGCATTTCATTTTCCGGGTCTCCGCACAAGGCTGTGGCTTCTCCCTGTATGGTGGTCTCAAGGTGACTGTATCCTTCTGTGACAGCTGGCTTCCAAGAGGTAGGCTGTGCAAAGTGCCAATTAAGGGTGCTACCATATTGTACTGGTCAAAGCAGTCACAAGGCCAATGCAGATTCAGAAGGTAAAGAAATGGACTTCCCGATGAGAAAAGCAGCAAGGTCACCTGACAGAAGAGCATATGGGATGGGATCCATCCTGGAAAATGCAACCTGCCACAGACGGCTGGCAAGTAGCGTGGGCAATGTGGGAGATGAAGTGCAAGGGCTGATTCTGCATACTATAAACACAAGGTCTTTTCCCAAATGAACAGACTCGCCAGCTATAAATGCTGTGTTCTTCATTCTTTCATTTATTTTATTACAAAAAAATGTCATCAATATTAATTTCTGGAATGATTAACTATATATTACTGAGTCACACTGGACCATTTCCTCTTACAGCAAAGCCTCTGTTGATCACTGAAGACGAGTCTCACATACGACACTTTTTGACAGTGACCCACTGGCTAATAAATTCGTAGGAAGTATTTTGTATATTTGAAGTACAGCTTGTTTTGTACGTCCTCTTTTACTCTTTCTTTCCATTCTCCTTCACCTCTCACTCACTCTTACATCCTTTCTATCCTTCCATATAACATCAATGTGCCGCATAACAACTTTAAATTTTACAGTATAAAATATATGATAATAAAAAAAGCTTAAAAAAATGAAAATATGTTAATAGTTTAGAATTAACTTCAGCTCATGTCTAAAGAGGGACTGGGGGCAGGAGGAGAAGGGGACGACAGAGGATGAGATGGCTGGATGGCATCACCGACTCGATGGACATGAGTTTGAGTGGACTCCGGGAGTTGGTGATGGACAGGGAGGCCTGGCGTGCTGCGATTCATGGGGTCGCAAAGAGTCGGACAGGACTGAGCGACAGAACTGAACTGAACTGAACTGAATGTCTAAAGAGAAAGGTATGCACTGCACCCATATTCACTGTTTAAACCCTATAAACAACTGGAGAAAAGATTATTAATTTGTTAACTGCACAGCTGCTACAGCCCAGAATTTAGTCTGTAGGGCTGATATGTATAAATGCTGGATATTATATTTGTTCAGGGCCCTAACAAATTCTAAGTGTCTAATGGATTTTCTTTATCATTCTATATTCTTAGTGTTCTATTCTGTTGGCCTCACATTTAGTGTTTACGGCTTTGTGGTAAAACTAAAACAGACAGTATCTATTTTACTTATTCAATCTGCTTAACTACCAAGAGTGAATTGTGCCTGGGGTCTTGACAGTACAGTGATAAGCAGACGTGAGAGAGAGTTTCCAAATTCAGGTAGGAAGAAAAATCTTCCTCAAGGAAGTTTTTTGCAAAATTCAGGAACCAGGGTATAGTCAATCCATCCATTTTGGTCACACTGACTATCTATATAAATTACTATATAATATCTACTTGCCAGTTGATCCTGCATAAATGTCCCAAAGTAACTTTTTTCACTATGTCAATTCACACAAACCTTTAGAATATAACGAGAATAATGTATTCAATGCTCTATATGTTGTAAAGGGTGATAGAAAGTGTTATTTCACAAATGCTACTATCAGTGAATCCCAGGATAATAATGCCACACTTGGATCTATGACTATTCTATCTAAAATTATAGAAGTCTAAGCAAGTAAAAACTGATATACAGCACTTCAAATTTCCTTTCAGTTCAGTTGCTCAGTCGTGTCCGACTCTTTGCAACCTCAAGGATTGCAGCATGCCAGGCTTCCCTGTCCTTCACCAACTCCCAGAGCTTACTCAAACTCATGTCCATCAACATGATGGACAAATTTCCTTTATGCCTAGGCAAATTTCCTTTATGCCTAGCCAATTATCAGACTTTTCCAAGGTCCATTAACCTCTCTACCTAGAAACTGTTAGGAATTCTGAAGAGTCTGAGATCCTACATGCAAGCTAACAAGTTAGCCTGCTACAGGTTCATGGATGTTGGTACAGTTCAGTTCAGTCGCTCAGTCGTGTCTGACTCTTTGCGACCCCATGAATCACAGCACGCCAGGCCTCCCTATTCATTACCATCTCCTGGAGTTCACTCAGACTCATGTCCATCGAGTCCGTGATGCCATCCAGCCACCTCATCCTCGGTCGTCCCCTTCTCCTCCTGCCCCCAATCCCTCCCAGCATCAGAGTCTTTTCCAGTGAGTCAACTCTTCGCATGCGGTGGCCAAAGTACTGGAGTTTCAGCTTTAGCATCATTCCTTCGAAAGAAATCCCAGGGCTGATCTCCTTCAGAATGGACTGGTTGGATCTCCTTGCAGTCCAAGGAACTCTCAAGAGTCTTCTCCAACATCACAGGTCAAAAGCATCAATTCTTCGGTGCTCAGCTTTCTTCACAGTCCAACTCTCACATCTATACATGACCACTGGAAAAACCATAGCCTTGACTAGGCAGACCTTAGTCGGCAAAGTAATGTCTCTGCTTTTGAACATACTATCTAGGTTGGTCATAACTTTTCTTCCAAGGAGTAAGCGTCTTCTAATTTCATGGCTGCAGTCACCATCTGCAGTGATTTTGGAGCCCCCAAAAATAAAGTCTGACACTGTTTCCACTGTTTCCCCATCTATTTCCCATGAAGTGATGGGACCGGATGCCATGATCTTCGTTTTCTGAATGTTGAGCTTTAAGCCAACTTTTTCGCTCTCCTCCTTCACTTTCATCAAGAGGCTTTTTAGCTCCTCCTCACTTTCTGCCATAAGGGTGGTGTCATCAGCATATCTGAGGTTATTGATATTTCTCCCGGCAATCTTGATTCCAGCTTGTGTTTCTTCCAGTCCAGCGTTTCTCATGATGTACTCTGCATATAAGTTAAATAAGCAGGGAGACAATATACAGCCTTGACGTACTCCTTTTCCTATTTGGAACCAGTCTGTTGTTCCATGTCCAGTTCTAACTGTTGCTTCCTGACCTGCATACAGATTTCTCAAGAGGCAGGTTAGGTGGTCTGGTATTCCCATCTCTTTCAGAATTTTCCACAGTTTATTGTGATCCACACAGTCAAAGGCTTTGGCATAGTCAATAAAGCAGAAATAGATGTTTTTCTGGAACTCTCTTGCTTTTTCCATGATCCAGCGGATGTTGGCAATTTGATCTCTGGTTCCTCTGCCTGTTCTAAAACCAGCTTGAACATCAGGGAGTTCACGGTTCACATATTGCTGAAGCCTGGCTTGGAGAATTTTGAGCATTACTTTACTAGCGTGTGAGATGAGTGCAATTGTGCGGTAGTTTGAGCATTCTTTGGCATTGCCTTTCTTTGGAATTGGAATGAAAACTGACCTTTTCCAGTCCTGTGGCCACTGCTGAGTTTTCCAAATTTGCTGGCATATTGAGTGCAGCACTTTCACAGCATCATCTTCCAGGATTTGAAACAGCTCAACTGGAATTCCATCACCTCCACTAGCTTTGTTCGTAGTGATGCTTTCTAAGGCCCACTTGACTTCACATTCCAAGATGTCTGGCTCTAGATTAGTGATCACATCATCATGATTATCTGGGTCGTGAAGATCTTTTTTGTACAGTTCTTCTGTGTATTCTTGCCACCTCTTCTTAATATCTTCTGCTTCTGTTAGGTCCATACCATTTCTGTCCTTTATCGAGCCCATCTTTGCATGAAATGTTCCCTTGGTATCTCTAATTTTCTTGAAGAGATCTTTAGTCTTTCCCATTCTGTTCTTTTCCTCTATTTCTTTGCATTGATCGCTGAAGAAGGCTTTCTTATCTCTTCTTGCTATTCTTTGGAACTCTGCATTCAGATGCTTATATCTTTCCTTTTCTCCTTTGCTTTTCCCTCTCTTTTTTTCACAGCTATTTGTAAGGCCTCCCCAGACAGCCACTTTGCTTTTTTGCATTTCTTTTCCATGGGGATGGTCTTGATCCCTGTCTCCTGTACAATGTCACGAACCTCATTCCATAGTTCATCGGGCACTCTATCTATCAGATCTAGGCCCTTAAATCTATTTCTCACTTCTACTGTATAATCATAAGGGATTTGATTTAGGTCATACCTGAATGAAACTCCTGGGTCCAAGACAAAGAACTTTATTAATCATGGCATAGCAAGCAGCATGGACATCAATATACTTGTGTCAATTTTCCTTACTATCAATTTTCACAGGGGCTCAAATGCATACCTGCACACTCAATGGGTTATACACAGGAGAGGAACTCTTAGGATCCTGAATCTTTTATAGCAGACAATAAGCATATCTGTACTTAGCTCCACAGGGAGTCATTAATCTTTATTATATTGGCTAATAAGCAAGTCTGATCTTTGCTCTGCTATCTTCTAGGGCTGTATGCTATACCAACATCTTGGAAAAAATAATCTGAACAAAGAAAACCAGTGCAAAATGTACAGAAGTGTAAGAAATCAACAGAAATTCTCTCTTCAACAGAAAATTTTTTAAAAAATACAGATGAGATAAATGCCAAATTGTTCTTTGTGACTGTCTAAATTTAAGTGGAAATTGAACAAGATTTCCTGCAAATTCTCTACATACATATCTGTGCAATAAGTTTTAACAGTTATCTTAGTTGTAAACATTTGGAAGATTTTACACATTATTTGTCGGAGAAGGCAATGGCAACCCACTCCCGTACTCTTGCCTGGGAAATCCCATGGACAAGGGAGCCTGGTGGACTGCAGTTCATGGGGATGCAAAGAGTCGGACACGACTGAGCAACTTCACTTTCACTTTTCACTTTCATGCATGGAGAAGGAAATGGCAACCCACTCCAGTGTTCTTGCCTGGAGAATCCCAGGGACAGGGGAGCCTCGAGGGCTGCCGTCTATGGGGTCAGACAGAGTCGGACACAACTGAAGTGACTTAGCAGTAGCAGCAGCACACGTTATTTGTAGTTTGCCAATATCACTATAGCACACAGTAAGGAGCAATGGTTTGAAAGTCAGCACATCTGGGTTTTCATCAGCATGCTGTCATCAACTGACAACATGACTCACAGCAAATCATATAATTTACCTGGACCTTAGTTTCCACATCTCTGAATATAAGTGCATTCTCTTATTTTTCTCCTAGATAATTCTCTACTTCTTTTTATTGCTACAAGTCCTTGAATCTATGAACCTACATTTTAAAGGACAAAAATATGCCTCAAAGAGAATTTAACTACAGATTAAATAGCCAGTGATTCAGTATCAAACAGAACGTGGTGTGGCTGTCTTTATTTTCAATTTCCTTTTCTTTCTTCTAATAGAAAACAGAGACAAGTAAGTAAGTAAAGTCTTTTGTCCCTACCTTGGAAATCTTATGTATTCTTACGTCTTCCCCTCCTTCCTGCCGCCACTCTGCCACCCCTTTGTTTTCCCACCTGAACTATTTAAATCAACAGAATCTGCTGCCTCATTACCTTCCGGTTTCCTCCTTCAATCTGACCTGCAGACTGTTGTATTTCTGTTGCTCATAAAACGTTTTTTCTAGTCTTCATCATCCTCAGAATAAAGGTCAAATAGCCTCAATTATTACTCACATTCATCTATATATTTCTGTCTTCAACTGTTTTATTCAATGGTTTATTTTAGAGGAGATAGATATGTCACAATACAATGTGTTCAAATTTTTCTTAAGAAATGTTATCAGATCTTTTAGAATGAGCGTCCATGAACAGTGAGGTGGGTCTGTGAATAACTCCCAGTTAAAAATATATGTGTTCTTCTTTTCTTCTTTCTCCCTAAAATCTACCCACCTCAAGTCCCAAACTGATCATGGAGCTTTTTCTAACAGCAAAGTACAATGTTCTTTCTCTCAAGATTACTGTGCTACTTCTGTGTATTAATCACACAAGCTAGTTAACTGTTTGATATATATCTATCTTGTATGCCCAACTAAATGCCTTGCAATGTTGAATAAAAAAAAACATGGATGAACTTGGAACAACTCCCCACACCACCACTTATCCCTTTATAAATATCTTTTTATCCTGAGTGAAAGGCACTTGATATTTTTTATTCCCTCTACAGAGTCAAAGCAGTAAGAATAGTAGAAAAGCTTATTTATATATATATAAAAGGTGGATGTGAGACCCTAATTTATAAAAAGGATTGGGTTCCCAAGTTTGGACATATTTGGTCCCAGAAAATATATGTGCCCTGATGGATAACCCACAAAACTCTTTGCATTCCCCCAAATGGTTTTTCAATTACATCCAACTGCTGTTGTAAACATGTCTTCCGAGGAGCCTGACAGGCTACAGTCCATGGGGTCGCAAAGAGTCGGACACGACTGAGCAACCTCACTTTCACTTTCCAAAGACTAGAGGTGCCAAAATGCACTTCCTCAACATGGTAGCCTGAGCAGGGAAACAGGGGGAAATGGAGAGAGGGAAGTCATCAGGTGGAAAAGAATCAAGTCATTTACTCATTGGTTACATTTGTCCAAAAAGGTTGTCAATACTCCTTCAGCAAACATTATTGTATACCTGCTAAGTGCTGGGGTCTGTTCTCCATTCTAGAGATGCAAAGATAATTAAGAAATGTTTCTTGCCTTCAAGGGTACATACAAAGCTGCTTTCTTCTCATTCAAACTCTCTGTTCCCACCTTCACTATAAATTAGGAAGGTTAAAACCACCTCCAGGAGGTGCCTTTGTATTGGTCACAGTTTTTTTTCATCAGTATTTTCTTTCCAGTAATGCTGGTCACTCAGCAGACAGTCCATATTTCTTGAATATGCATATCAATTGAATAGACAGCAGATAAATCAAGACTACTTAGTTATTTTAACGGAAAAAAATTCCATCTGGTTATAAGCTACATAAAAATACAAATAGACAGCAGAGATTCTTCTTTTTTGGCCTATCTAGAGAACATCTGTGACATACTTAAATTAATCTTGATTTCCCCTCAGTATCATTTCATTCTCAAATTTACCCATCTTTAAGGCATTCCTGTTCCAACATTCAACCTGGATCTTCCCTTGAATTCAGAGCCTCTTCCTCTAGAAATTTTTTGGTAATTCAACTCCAGTGTTCTTGCCTGGAGAATCCCAGGGACGGGGGAGCCTGGTGGGCTGCCGTCTATGGAGTTGCACAGAGTTGGACACGACTGAAGTGACTTAGCAGCAGTAGCAGCAGCAGCAAATTTACTTATTCCATTCTTCCAGCTAATTTGACATGACAGCATACTGACAGAAAAAAACGAAGCAAGCAGGAAAACAGATTGGCCTCAGCAAGCAGGAAAATAGATCTACACATTGGATTCTACCAGGAGGTTCAACAAGGAAGTCAAGACACACTCTCATTCCTTGGATGACTCAACCAGTCATCCAGGATGTGGTAATGAGGCAATGTAGGAGAGAGATTAAGGCATATGACTGCTCGAGACTGTCAACATAGGGGTCAAGTGCCAGTAACCCATGGCGGTTGGATTATCCCTACAATGCTGTCTGTCTTAGACCCTATACACCTAAAACAAATGGAAAATGCCCACTTAATTTGCTTTTTACCGTAAAGAGTCACATACTTGGCTGGGCTTTAGGATACTATTAATTGAGAGCAGTCGTGAAGATGACAACTTCCATTTGACCCAACTTGAAATCGAATCCACAAACTTCTTTTTCTAATTGTCAGTCGCTATCACTAGGGAAAGAAATTTATCCTCTCCAAAAATATAACAAAAGGCATATGATAATAATACAAAGCTCACATTTGATGTGGAATTTTGTTTGACTTTGTTTTTAGAAGTATTTCTCTATTTTCTAAGGTTTAATTCCCTAGAGAGCACTTTTTTTTTTTCCCTGTCATCCATTATTCACCTTGAATTTTTGGTCTGCTGTATAGTGTAATGGCAATCCACTCAGTACTCTTGCCTGGAAAATCCCATGAACAGAGGAGCCTGGTAGGCTACAGTCCATGGGGTCACAGAGAGTCGGACACGACTGAGCGACTTCACTTCTGTACAGTATAAGCAGGGCTTCCCAGGTGGCACAGCAGTAAGGAATCTGCCTGCCAATGAAGGAGACACCTGAGACAGCAGGTTTGATCCCTGGGTCGGGAAGATTCCCTGGAGGAGGGAATGGCAGCCCACCAGTATTCTTGCCTGGAAAACTACGTGGACAGGGGAGCCTGGAGGGCTGTAGTTCATGGGGCCACACAGCGTTGGACACAACTGAGCATGCACACATGCACGCTCAGGATAAGCAATCAAGACTCAAGAATCTCATTCCTGGATCAACCACTAATTATATTACGATGGCTGGCAAGTCACTTTACCTGAAGCTCAGTGTCTTTATTTCTAAAATAAGAAAGTTAAACTATAGGTATGATTTCCAGGGTTGTTCTACAGGCTTGCAACCCTGGAAGACACTCAATCATTCTCGCCTCATGTAATACAAGATTGTGATGTATCCTGCATCACACTGGTGGCCTCATGGTATTCCATGCATGATTATTTACCATGTTTCTTAAGTCCAGATAATAACTGGTTTTTCAAACACCAGAAAGAGGCTGTTTGATGTTTCTCAAGTGTAATCTAATTTAAATGACCCACGTGGGCAAACAGCAGCATTTGTTTTTCCATCAGGGTGCAGATGCCTCTACTAATGGAAGCTCTTTTGTAGTATAGCGAATGTCAACTGGACCCTCTTCCAAAACTCACTCTAAAATTTGATTCTTCTGGGAGGAACTCATTGCTTTCCTGGGTAAGAGAAGAATATTTCACCTGTCTGACAGCAGATATTTTCAGAAAAGATATTTCTGTAAGTGTTTAAGTGAGTATTCTAACTCAGCTTAGGAACACTGTCCTATGAGAAAGAAAAAACTATGGGTGGCTGTACTAAACTGATTCTTACATCTTTCACTGGTGGCATTGACTTTAGAAAACAGAAGCAGCGACCTTTGAAAACACCTCACAGACATGTTACAGCCTTCCCTCATTGCTAAGGGGAAGATCTGGGAACCACACAACATCTCTCCATCTATTTCCAGAATCTCAACACCAAAATTACCAGATTGGGAAATTAATAATCTATACTCTGTGAATCCCTTTGGGAAAACAGTTAAAAGGCGAATACTGTATGTTAACACTTATAGGTGGAATCTGAAAAATAAAACAGAAACAGACTCACAGATATAGAGAACAAATTTTTGGATACCATTGCAGAGAGGGAAGGAGAGAGGAGACAAGACGGGGTAGGGGATTAAGAGATATAGACTACTATGTATAAAACAGGTAAGCAACAAGGATATACTATGCAGCATTTGGAAACATAGCCATGCTTTTGTAATAAATTTAAAGGGCGTTTCTAAAAATATGGAACCACTATGCTGTACTATACCTAAAACTAACACAATATTGTAAACCAAATATAATGCAATTAAAAAGTAAAACTTACAGATGATCAAAAATGAGTAAGTGTAAAAGCAGGAATGAAGGATAACTGGTAATAGAAAAAGGATTCAGAGAAAGAAAGACTGATTTGTCATTGCTCTGGAATCCCTCTTATGCCCCCTGGGAAAATGGAGTTCAGTTCCCCAGTGAGAAACCAAACTGGTATCATGGCACATGGCATTCACAAGGTGACTTCATCTAGATTATCGCCCTTACTGTAACACCAGAACCCTCTATGAAGAGGTTCTCTTTGGTTCTCTCGTTTTACATGGGAGGAGACTTGTAGCTCAAAGAGGTTAAGTACTAGCCAGAGCAAACCCCAGTCAGTGGCAGAGACAGGCTTCACCGCAGGTCCTCCAGTTCACATTTCCACTCTTCCACATTCCTTATATTTAACCCATGCCCTTGACTTTCCATACAGTTTGTGCCCCAGGTCTGGGACAAATCCATGGGATAACGGGTTTTCTAAATGTAGAAGCCAACTGCAATTATAGAAAAAAACAAGAGATTCAAAACATTCCTCATGTGTTTCTCCCTCCCCAAAAGCACAGTTGCATATGTTTTTTTCAAATAGTGTTTGTAGCCAGAGTAGTACAGTAAATGGAACTGTTAATTAGAGTCAAGATAATGCTTTGATTCATGTGTGAGGGCATTAACATCTCTGCCATGGATATCTGGGATGCTTTGGTTTGAGAAGCTCTTTATTTCTAAAGTACTCTATTGGGCTCATAGAGGGATTACACTTCAATTTGATCACACAGTAATTACATCAAATGGGACTACCTCAGATTCTGCTATGCTTGAGTAAATATGAAGGTTTTGTTTAAGGGAAGAAAAAAAAAAAAAGACAAGGAAGAAGAAAGCATAGGGTTTACTGCAGTTCTCACATACCCTTGCCTTTGAGACTAAGGATCTCACTGTTTTATTCATCATGTGTTCTACATTTACAAAATAATGGAGGAAGGATGTTCAGATGGGATTTCCCAATTCTTCTTTAAGGAGAGGCTTCTCCTAGCTACCTCCCACTGAGCCCTGCAGTCACATCTGTCCTACTCTGATAACAAAAGAACAAAAGAACAAACCACTGGTCCATTTAAGGGTTCATCAGTGACAACACCAAGTCACCAGATCAAACCAGAATACCAAAAATTTGAAATAAGTGAGGGTTGGGGGAGACGAAATAATATCTTTATTTTTAATTATATTTCCATGATTGAGTAAGCCTCATTTTAAGTGGCTCCTCTCCCTCAGGAAGAAGTTTAAAGTCAAACCATTCCAGCTTACTAATAAGCAAGAAATCAGCCCACCTGCCCGTTATTCTCCAAAAGTCCCCAGGGCACCCTCCCTCTCCCTAAATGAATAAACCTAAGGCAAGATGTATGACTACTGCACAGAGAGATGAGTATCTCCCCAAAAACAGATAAAAGAAAGAGAAATTTTCAGGCAATTAAGAAATTAATTATAAAATGTAAGTTTCTCTAATGCATCTCATAGGAGTCTCAAAAATAACATTACATAGCTCTGCGTTTCATTTATTTAAATTAAAACATCATTTATTTCAGAGTTTTGGGCAAACTTCAAATTATAGTCTCAGGAATGGTAGACAAGACAATTCAAGTCATCTGCCAAGTATTTTTCAAGTAAATAAATATCTCAAATTTTCAGGAAAAACAACCATTCATTATCTCAGTCAAGATTTCCACGATGGTAATTTCACTATTCTCCTTGTCTCCTCTAATAGTTATCAATCTGATAGTCATCAAAATGTCTTTTTGCCTTTACTGAACCTCTTTTCCTTCCATTTCAATTTAAAAATAAAATAATCAAGCTTCCTCTTACTTAAAAAATTCCTTCCTGTACTTAAAAGCATCTATTTAAGTAATTTTTAAGCTCATTTGTTATTTTTTTAATTTTCTGGACTGAACCATCCTGATTTCTTAAATATGTACTCACGTATGACCTTCTTATTCTTTCTTTATATCATTTGGGTTACTTTTCAGCAGTCTTCAGTTTTACCTTTTAGTTCTTAAAGTACATTGGCCTTTTACAAATACAGAATTAACAAAAACTACAATCATCATGGAACAGACATTTTAAAATAATGACATTGTATTATTAATACTCAACTTATACCAGATTTTTCCCCTGGTCTTTTCCTTCTTTTCTTTTGCTGAGTCAAATTATGTGTTTAAATTACAAAAGCACCATACTTCTCTGTATGTAAAACAACTTGAACTTTACTTCTATCCTTTGGGGTCTTGCCTTGCATCAAGTACAAATCTGACAAATATATTCCAGATTCTTTTCTCTAGGTCCTCTCTAAAGATGCTAAAGCAAGTGGCCCCAAGCTCATTCCAGTTGCTTGATATTCCAAAAGAAAGGAAATGTGCTACGGAGAACCGTGTAGGTTCTTGCTTCAAGGTAACTCTTCTGCACAACAGCCAGCCTGGCTGGAGACAGCTGCTTTGCTTAGGAAGCTATTACGCGTACTCAGTCACTAAGTTGTGTCCAGCTCTTCGCAACCCCATGGACTGTAGCCTGCCAGGCTCCTCTGTCCATGGGATTTTCCAGGCAAAAATACTGGAGCAGGCTGCCATNTTTGCTTAGGAAGCTATTACGCGTACTCAGTCACTAAGTTGTGTCCAGCTCTTCGCAACCCCATGGACTGTAGCCTGCCAGGCTCCTCTGTCCATGGGATTTTCCAGGCAAAAATACTGGAGCAGGCTGCCATTCCCTTCTTCAGGGGATCTTCCTGATACAGTGATTGAACCCGCAATTCCTGTGCCTCCTGCATCAGCAGGATTCTTTATTCCTGAGTCATCTATCAAGTGATGTCAAAGAGAAGACTTTCCATCCTCTAGATGGTTGGCCCCCCCTTTAAGTTATCTGATTGTTTTTACTACAATATAAAGAATGTACTTTTTCTTCTGATCTTATTTTAGTTCCACAGATGAAATACATGCTTTATTTTCCATTTTGCCAGTCTATTAGACATTATTTTTAATATATATTTTTATTCTAAATGACAAATAGAATTATTTATTTTTCATTGAAAAAACATACTTTAGTAGCAGGTGAATTTTAAAGTAAACTAGATTTTACACTAAATTTCAAATTTCTGAAATTTTTACACCAATTTCAAATAGAACAATGAGAAAACCACGTAAAATTGTGTGAATATTAATTGATAAGGTATGTGCATTTTATTCTTTCTCTCCCTTATAAATTTAAGAACAAGTCAACAGACATCCCTATAACCCTACCTCTTTAATCTCTCTCCTTACTCTGCTGGGTATTTGGGCTGTCAAGATAAGGACGTCACTCTGAAGCATGGAGGCACATAGAACAAGCACAGGCAAAAATGAGAAGGTGTGCAGGTTGAGCCCTACTGTGGATGTGCATTCTGAACAGGAAACTCCAGTTTGCTGGGTCTCAATGGGCCTCAATAATCACTCTGGCCTCTTAAGTGCTAAAGGTCCATTTTTTAGGGAAAAGTCTGCCATAGTTATTTGTAGTACCTTCTGTCAAATACCCAAATCCCCATATATCATAAAAAGTCCCTTCTTTACCCAGAGATAAACCTGTGCACCTATGGGCACCTTACCTTTGACAAAGGAAGGAAGAATATACCATGGAGAAAAGAAAGTCTCTTATGCCAAAACCAATACAGTATTGTGAACTAAAATAAAGTAAAAATAAAAAATACGTGGTGCTGGGGAAAAAACTGGACAGCTACATGTAAAAGGATGAAATTAGAACACTTCCTAACATCATATATATAAATAAACTCAAAATGTGTTAAAGACCTAAATGTAGGACCAGAAACTATAAAACTCTTAGAGGAGAACATAGGTAAAACACTCTTTGACAGAAATCACAGCAAGATCTTCTATGACCCACCTCCTGTATTAATGACAATAAAAATAAAAAATTTTTAAATGGGACGTAATTAAACTTAAAACCTTTTGCATAGTGAAGGAAACTTTACAAAGGTGAAAAGACAACCCTCAGAAAAGGAGAAATAATTGCAAATGTAACAACTGACAAAGGATTAATCTCCAAAATATATAAGCAGCTCATGCAGCTCAATGCTAGAAAAACAAACAACCCAATCAGAAAGTGGGCAAAAGACCTAAATGAGCATTTATCTAATGAAGACATACAGACAGCTAATAAACACATGAAAAGATGCTCAGTGTTGCTCATTATTAGAGAAATGCGAATCAGAACTATTAATACAATGAGGTTATCATCTCACCCCGGTCAGAATGGCCATCATCAAAAAGTCTACAAACAATAAATGCTGGAGAGGGTGTGGAGAAAAGGGAACCCTCTTCTACTGTTGATGGGAATGTAAACTGATACAGCCACTATGGAAAACAGTATGGAGATTCCTTAAAAACCTAGGAATAAAACCACCATATGTCCCAACAATCCCATGACTGGGCATATACCCTGAGGAAACCATAATTGAAAAAGAGCCTCTTGATGAGAGTGAAAGAGGAGAGTGAAAAGGCTGGCTTAAAATTCAACATTCAAAAAACTAAGATCATGGCATCTGGTCCCATCACTTCATGGCAAATAGGTGGGGAAATTGTGGAAACAGTGACAGACTCTATTTTCTTGGGCTCCAAAATCACTATGGATGGTGACTGCAGCCATGAAATTAAAAGATGCTTGCTCCTTGGAAGAAAACAAAAAAAGTCCTTGCTTTAGAATAATTTTGTTTTCTTGAAATATTATTTGTCTAGGAATTAATTTCTAGGAATCAGTATAATTTACTTATTTATATGTTAATAGTGCTTATAGTTTTCCCAGCCACTCTGAATCCACGTTTCCATTTTCATCATCTACATTCATACAATTGTGGGACTTCCCTGGTGGTCTAATGGCTAAGACTCCATGCTCCTAATACAAGGGTTCTGAGTTGGATCCCTGGTCAGGGAATAGATCCCACATGTCGCAACTAAGCGTTGGCATGTTGCAAATAAAGATCCATTGTGCCACAACTAAATCTGGCACAGCCAAGTAAATAAGGAAATATTTTTTAAAATATGTATTAAACTAATTCAATTGTATTGATACAAGGTATGATCAAGCTTTCAAAAGCTAAAATGTATTAAAAAAAAAAAACAACTCTGAGCAACACATCATTCCAAGATATTAATTTATATTAATACAGAGTACTTGAGTTGATTGTTTATTTCAATCTTCTTCCTAGGGAGACTACATATATTGGGTTTACATAAAGCAAAATGCAATGGAAGTAGATGGCCTTTAAAGTTTCTCCTGCAACCTTTGAGTTAGCAAACCATTTTCTCCATCATGGAAACAATCTCCCAAATAGAATGAGTAGACTCCACAAGCATTGTTCTGATCACTTACTCTAGGTTTCTTATTCTGAAACCAGCTGAAAGCAAACATATTACCTTGGTAGTACAATCTTGGGAGAAGGCAATGGCATCCCACTCCAGTACTCTTGCCTGGAAACTCCCATGGACGGAGGAGCCTGGTAGGTTGCAGTCCATGGGGTCGTTGAGTCAGACACAACTGAGCAACTTCACTTTCACTTTTCACTTTCATGCATTGGAGAAGGAAATGGCAACCCACTCTAGTGTTCTTGCCTGGAGAATCCCAGGGATGGTGGAGCCCAATGGGCTGCCGTCTGTGGGGTTGCACAGAGTCGGACACGACTGAAGTGACTTAGCAGTACAATCTTGAATTCAGAATTAAGCACCTAAGTAAAAACTGAACAAAAAGTCCCTTTAACTTTTGGACTGTGGTAAAAAGAAAAAAATCTCCAGCCTTCCTTCAAACCTCTAAACATAACTGATTATTCCTCCTTTATTCTACTGCAGCCTTTGTACATATCTGTCTATTCCAATACCTATGTACGGTCCTGCATTTATTTGTTAATGTGTTAATGTTACTTCCTGATTACAGAGCAAACAAGTGAAGATAGTTGCTTTGACTTTATAACTGACTTTAGTATAGTGCCTGGCACACTGTAGGTGCTTAATATATCTGTTTGTTGGATGAATGAGAGCTAACAAATGTTCTCTGCATTTTCTGAATTGCTGTGTCTGGCTGGAGTCTGGGACGGTGCCATCCGCCTCTCCCTCTGTCCAGAACCCTCGCCCCACACCCTGCATTTGGCTCCCTCCCATGCTCCTCAGGTCTTCTCCCACAGGTGACTTCCTCTGAAAAACACCTGTCCCGCAGGATTAGTTGCCTGCTCACTCTGCGTTCTCGTGGTATGGTACCTGCCACTCTATAGCAGTCACTTAATTGACCATGTCCCCTGCTAGATACACATAAATACATTCAAATGCTTTATCATCAGCACCAGGGCATAATCCACAAAGGTGCTACATAAATGCTAGTTGGATGGATAACTATCAGTCACCTTTTTTTTTTTTTTTAATTTTCTGGCTGCACTAAGGCAGCTTGTGAGATTTAGTTCCCCAATCAGGGACTGAACGGTGCCCTCAGCAGTGAAAGTGCAAAGTCCTAACCACTGGATTGCCAGGGAATTCACCTGTCACCTGTTTTAATACCTTTACCAGAAGAGAAGAAATAAATTTGAAGTAAGTTAATTTTAAATTTGAAACAAATAAATGGATTTGCTGGAGGAATGCACATTTTTACACCATCACATTTATGTTATTTTTAATATCATGAAACTCTGTCACATTACACAACAACACAACAGTATAACCAAGAAAATCAATCATTTCATCCAAAGTCACCATTTCAAGATAAATCCACTAGTCTCCTCTCATGTATGCAAGCTTTATTTATGTGGTTTTTAGGGAATTTCAACCAAAAAGACAGATTTCTATTTCTATGTATTGCCTATATACCATACAACACAGGATTTATGTTTAATTTCTGCAAATAGGCTACCAGGAACTTTAAAATTCATGTAAAAAGAAGTGCATTGTACTATTCAGTAGGAGAAAAAAAAAAAAAAAGAAATGGCTATAAGACACCTGAGGACGTGAGCTCTTCCATAGCTCTTAGCAATCTGATATTATGATGGAGTCCAAGGCCAGAGCATGTGGGTCAGCTTAGGTAATAGTGGCCCCAGGAAGGGGACAGACTTGGAATTCAGAGGAAGGGCTACACATAAGCAGGTAGAGATCCTGTTCTGCACAGCCTGCAAAAATAACCACAGAAAGCTCTTGGCTCAGCTTGAACCCACAGTCAATTTCTTAAAGTACAAGCCACCTTTAATGAACTAAACCCATGGGTCTGGAGGCACTATTACATGCTAAAGTGACTTTCAAACATAGGAGAGATAGTTGATTTCTGGCAACCTGTGAGATAGTGAAGGTATTGAACTTGTGAATATACTCCAAATATGCTCAGGTAATGAGTCATAATTTTATTAACTATCTCATGCAGAAGCTAGCAAGAAATTTTATGTTTCAACTCTGCACAACAGAGAGGGGTTCACATAAGTCACCAGGCATGTTAGTCAAAAGAGGTCACTTACTTTCCAATATACCAGTAACAATGAAGAGAGTGTATCACCATCCAACTTCAAACGAGCACAGGTACTCCCCATTTCCAACACACTGTCTTCCCTGAAACCACTGGATTCTGCTACTCTCCCCTAGTCTTTCTTCTCTTTGTATCCAGACTCCTGAGAAAGTCGCATACTTCGGGAGCTTCCAATGTCTCACTGCTAACTCCAGTAACCTTCTCCAACCTGGCTTCCATCCCAGCTCATGCAAAGGGCCACCCTTTCCAAGGTTTCAAATAACCTCCTCTCAGCCAAATCAAACTGCTTCTTCCCTGGACTAATCACTTGATTTCTTCACTCCCAAAAGCCGCTCAGCACAGTCCACTATTAGGAATAACTCCTTTCTCCTTGATTCCCCATTGTCCTGTATTTCCAGACATTTGTCATTTTCCTTTGCATCCTGTTAAATCTTTTCTAACCAGATTCTAACATAGGTTCCAGAGTTTATCACTTGGGTTCTTCCTTAAAAATGGCTTCCTTCATAACTATCAGTGTTCTTTGTCCACTAAAAGTACATTTATAGGTCAAATTTCCCCATAAAAATTCAATCCAAGGAAAGTTTTGATTAAGTATTTTTGTCAGTTGCTGATCCACAGTAGCAATGCTTTTTATATAGTTAAAGAAGAGATAGTTCCTGCCCTCAAAGAACTTAGCATGGAGCTCTCTAGCACAGAAAGGAATCTTAGAGTGATCTAGTCTTTAGGAAACATATCATGGCAGGCCCTTAGCTGGGTATGCCTTCATTGTGTGACCTCATTGGGTTTAGTTTGGTCTACACAGCTTTGTTTTTACTAGAGGTCATTTTAAAAAACTCAAGGGATTTTGTATCAAAATTCCAATTTCTTAATTCTTTTGAAAATTCAGATCTAGACACACTGAGCTCACAATCCTACATGGCAACAATAAGCAGAGCTAAATTGCTACAGTTCACTTCAGACAGGTCATTTGCTCTCCACATATCAGGTCCCAAGTGTCAGCTGCCATCGATCATAGCACTTGCGTTTGTGGGGCGGTTTCCCTTAAGAAATTTATCTCATCCTTTGTGGCTATTAAACGTCAAAGTGCAAAATGATCAAGAAACAATGAAATGCTTCTTACACCCATCCGGCTTCATTTGTTCATTTAACATGGTTGCTCCTGTTGTAATTTATATTCCTGACCTCCTAATTTTATAAATTAGGACATTAACATACGTAAAGATGAAATAACCTACGTAAGCTCAACGATGGGCTTCCCTCGCAGCTCAGCTGGTAAAGAGTCTGCCTGCAAGGCAGGAGACCCGGGTTTGATTCCTGGGTCGGGAAGATCCCCTGGAGAAGGAAATGGCAACCCACTCCAGTACTCTTGCCTGGAGAGTCCCATGGAGCCTGGCGGGCTACAGTTTATGGGGTAGCAGGAGTCGGACATGACTGAGCGACTAAGCACGCAGCACACACGCAAGTCCACCCATGCATCACTGCTCACTATTGAAAGTCACGCTGCTATCAGTTATACACCCATATCTCCACATCTCTGAAAACCTTTTTTTCCCAGGAAATAATTCCTGATGGCTCCATCAGAGTGAGATGCTCCCCATCCCCCCAGCCCCCTAGGATCCCCTTAACAATTTATATTTACAGATTTCACAAAGAGAAAGAAGCACTCATTAACCATTCATAGGAGCCCAAGAAAGAATGAACAGAGCTAATCACTATTGCATCAGGAGATAGCTACATTCATTTTGAAAGAATGTGAGTGTGATTAAAAAGAAGCTTTAGAAAGTGTCACAGAGATTAATTTTTAGCAATGCTTCGAATAGAAGAAACATTATGTTATCAGGAGTTTGGATATTATCCATAAAGGCTCAAAGAAAAGAAAAATTTACATTTGCTTGAACAAAATGAAGAATACAACTGGAGATGAGCCTGTCAGGTAAAACATGTGTGAAGGAGGGGGCAGCAGTGAAATGATGTATAAAAACATCCAAGGAGGGACTTCCCGGTGGTCCAGTGGTTAAAACTTTTCCTTCCCGTTTGCAGGGTGCGGTAAGAGAGCTGAGATCCCACAGGCCTTGAGGCAAAAAAATAAAATAACATAAAAAGGAAGTATTATTGTAACAAATTCAACAAAGATTTTAAAATGGTCCACATCAAAAAAAAAAATTCTAAAAACAAAAAAGACAATAACCAGGGAGACTCTCCAAGTCCATGTGTACATACAAACTTCCTTGCTCTGTCACGACTCTTACATCATGATTCTTACATTCCCGGTGTGTCTGGCTAGGAAAAAAGAGTGGGGAGTTCACAGAGGCAACCACTCTAGACATGTTGTCTTGTTGGAAAAAAAAAAAAATGCAATGTGATTAGAGTGGCATCTGAAGATTGATGCTGGCTATTATGTTTAGAAATTGGGGAAGAGAGCAGAAAAAGACAAAAGAAAAGAAGTAGAAAAGAGCTGAAGGAATATTGAGGGGTACTTTGAATAAGGATTGAGGATATAATAGGAATTAGGAGGGAAAAGATGACTTTCAGAATTTTAGTTTTTGAATAATAATGAAATAACTTTCCGAGAGTTATATATCAATTGTATGCTTAAAAAAAAAGATACAAAACTAACATAAAATCTTAATTTCTAAAAGTTGACACCAGTAGATTAACTATGAACGTAAGGATAAGGGGTTGCTTGGGTAATCTCTGTACCTTACTTTTAAATTTGACGTGAACCTAGAACTGCTTTTAGATAATAGTTTGGACCAACACATCATTGTAAAGCAATTATTCTCCAGTTAAAAACAAATTTTTAAAAATAGTTTAGGGACTTTCCTGCTAGGCCAGTGGTTAAGACTCCACGCTTTCACTGCTGGAGGCTTGGGTTCCATCCCTGGTTGGGGAACTAAAGATCCTGCATACTGCATGGTATAGTCAAAATAAATAAACAGTTTCTTTTTAAAAAATAAATTCCCTTTAGTTTGAAATGTAAAAGAAAGTACATGTTGGAAAATATTAACCTTTAACATTTTGAATAATACATTCTTCATACTTTTTACTATTATCACAGGGACTGAAATTTTGTGACTAACAAATATTTAGAACCAATAACCTAAATTGTACTAGCTTCCAGTCTCAAACAATCATTTATACATGGCATTCCCTGTATGTTCTTTGTAAGGCTGGGAAATGGAGGTGTATTTAAATTTGCATTATGTCCTCAGGGTCATTAATCTACAAGCTCTATGTTCCTCACAAAGACACAGAGAATTGTCTGACCTGGCGACCTTCACAGTATCTTGCCAGTCACAGGTCAGGTGACTATTGCTGTATTTTTTTTTTTAACTTTTACTGTTTGTTTGTTTGTTTTTGTAGATAAAAGAAGTTTTCTGCAACCTTTTAAAAGTGCTTTCTTCATGTGACAAATTAACAAATTAGTAGAGAGAAAAAAATTTTAATGGGAGAAAAGAAGTCTGGTAACCTAAAATTGAACAACAGACTATCTCACCTGTGTCTCTGAGAGAAGGTCTAGTATGTTTGTAATCCTTAAATTAAACTGATGAACATATACTGTTCATTACTAAGCCCTGCTTCTGCAGCGGAAGAAGATGCTCTTTGAGTAAATATACAGTTTTCTGCTGTTAATAAGTTGAAGAATTCCTTTATATGTATTCTTCTCAGTTTCTATGCTCATTTCCTGGTTTCTAGGCTTGATACATGTTCTCCTTTAATAGACTAGAATGTATGTAAAGTTACTAAAATAAGAGGCTAAATATGTTAAATTCCATGAAGGAGGGAACTTTGCTGGTTTCCTTCACTGTTTGCCTTTCCAAATTATCTTCTCATGAAGAAACTCACTGATTTTACTCCATTATTATTAAGCACCTACTAAGTACCAGGAACTGATCTAGATGCTGGGGATATAACAATAACAAAACAAAGACCCCAACTCATGAAGCTTGAATAACAGAGCAAAGAGACAGAAAACAAACAAATGAAGATGGAATATGGCCGGTGGGGACATGAGGACAACATAGGGTGAGGGAGGAAGAGTGTGGTGAGGGTGGAGAGGTCCTAGATGAGGTCTTCAGACGCAATGGCTCTGAGAAAGTGGCTTTTGTTCAAAGACCTGAATGGAGTGTAGGAACCAGCCACTAGCACATCTTTCTTTACAGGGCATTCCAAGCAGCAGATCAGAATATGCTTGCATGGAGAACTTGAGGACCAAGAAGGTCTGGGTGGACGGAGTGAAGGATAGGAGGCAGAGAGTGATGGGGCTGAGGTAGCCAGGGCCATCCATACAGAGCCTGGCTCCTGCTGGGCTAGACTGCTGGTGTGGAACCTGTGAAATGAGATGGAGGTTTAATGAGAAAGAACAATGTTTTAAGCCGTGATCTGAATTCACTCTATTCTTTGCTCCATATTCTTGGACTGACTCACTCCTAATTTCCGATCCCATCCATCCTTTAAATCATTTTTTAATAATAGACACCACCTGGAGCTATGCACAGATTATTTTTTAAAAAATCAATCTGAAGATGTATTACTTTTATAAAAATTCAAGTAATGGAAGTAGAAATCACCTCTTTTGCTATAGCTTCATTGTATTGATTATGCTAACCTCTTGAAATTTAGAAACACGGCTCCTGTCATGATAGAAGAAAGCATAATGATAAAAATTTGGCTAATTTTTCAGGACTCATCATCACTGCATTACCCAATGAAAGGTGCAATGAAGTCTCTGCTAAAAATAGGCCACTCCCTGAACCCCCTCAGAGTTAAGTGAAATAGTGTCATCCACATTGAGACAAGTAGCAACTATATTTTTACATTTTTAAATTTTTCTATCATAGTAAGCCCTAAATGAATGATATAACCCTAAAATTTACTTCAAATAGATGGGGAAACAGTGGAAACAGTGACAGACTTTATTTTTGGGAGCTCCAAAATCACTGCAGATGGTGACTGCAGCCATGAAATTAAAAGACGCTTACTCCTTGGAAGAAAAGTTATGACCAACTTAGATAGCATATTCAAAAGCAGAGACATTACTTTGCCGACTAAGGTCCATCTAGTCAAGGCTATGGTTTTTCTAATAGTCATGTATGGATGTGAGAGTTGGACTATAAAGAAAGCTGAGCACAGAAAAATTGATGCTTTTGAACTGTGGTGTCAGAGAAGACTCTTGAGAGTCCCTTGGACTGCAAGGAGATCCAACCAGTCCATCCTAAAGGAAATCAGTCCTGAATATTCACTGAAAGTACTGATGCTGAAGCTGAAACTCCAATACTTTGGCCACCTGTTGCGAAGAACTGGCTCACTGGAAAAGACGCTGATGCTGGGAAAGATTGAGGGCTGGAGGAGAGGGGGATGACAGAGGATGAGATGGTTGGATGGTATCACTGACTCAACGGACATGAGTTTGAGTAAACTCCAGGAATTGGTGATGGACAGGCAAGCCTGGCATGCTGCAGTCCATGGGGTCACAAAGAGTCGGACACGACTAAACGACTGAACTGAACTGAACTGAAAATTCATTCACATAAAGACAGTGTCTCCTGGCAGGGAATGGTCAAGTGCCTGCAGGATGTAATCAGGATTCTAGGGTTCCCAAGAACTAGAAAAATCTCTGAACCACTCTGAGTCACTATGAAAAAAGATGAATTTGTAGTTGAGCCCCTTTCCAGTTGGAAAATGCTGTTATCTTGGAACTGATTATCAAACACAATATGGGTTAGGAATGTCCAATTTAAGGATGAGGAATTAGAATAGATTTTAATAAAAATAATGCTTTTTCTCTTAAGCTTTAGTTTGCAAGCTGGTAAAACATGCATTTCATAAATGACAGGAACAATGTTGCTGAACTTGCCCAAACACACTGATCAGTTAATTTATGCATGTTATCAAACACATAGGATCAGCAACATCACATGGACAAATTGATGATCTACCCTAGTTTTCCTTCCCAGTAGGGGAAAAACACATACAAACTCATCCATGTACACACACATATATTCTCTGTAAAAGCAACCTTGATGGACACCCTGACCAAAGAATCCCAAAGCTTTTATCTATTAATATAAAATTATCCAAACTTTGGGAAAATTTCTAAATTCTAAAAGATTGGGAAAAGGAGGAAATAAAAGAAAGCAATCCAGACCACTGACTTCAAAGTGGGAAGCTTAGTGTTACACTGTTTAAACATAACTTGTTATTAATATTTTAAAACATAGTTAATTCTTAAAACAGTTTTATCTAAGTGTCTTTTCTTTCCCTTTAGGTTCCAAGTTCCTCAAAAGCCATGGCTCACATTACCTAATACATACTTATATGTAAGCCAGCTTTAACAGTCACATAGGAAGAGAGGCTGCCATAAATACATAATGCTATGTCCCAATCAATGAGTAATAAACAGTTATACATATCTCAGAAAGGCATCTCCTTATAAAGATGGCAAAGTTATTTCTCAAGATAATGTTTCTTGACATTTAAAAAATCATACAAAATAGATAAAATGAGATCTAACCCAGTTAGGGTAAATAAAAAACGTCCACAGAACTCATCTCCCTCTCCTCCAAAATCCAGGCTGAATTTCTTTCCTGACTCTACCATGAATATGCCTTCTCAGCTCAGGATCCATCACCAAAGCTCTCTATATCATCCTCTCCCAGCCTTTGGGAAGCCTTTTTTACCACAAAACTGAAATTAATATTTATATTTAAAGTTCCTTTTAAAAAAATAAAAGAATCATCACACTGGGTATTAACAGTTACTTAAGCGAGAGTAGTACTCACTATTTTCAGAATTAAAACATGGCCTTGTACCTTGTAGGTTACATGACCCGCAAGTTTTGCACCCCTGGAAGAAAACCTTCTTTCAGTTCTATGAGTTCTCTTTAATGAACCCCTTTATTTTGAGACTCCTGAACTTCAGAAAATATATTGGAAGAATTCTTACTTAAAGCTACCTTAAAAAAGAAAACAAGAACGGAAAATAAGGGGATCCTGGATTCAATCACAGGAGTAAGCTGTCAGTCATTTTGAATAACCTGGTCTCAACTGGGTCATTAGAGAATCATGAAATAAAATTTACAAGTGTTTTCAGTGCTAGTTTTCAGTCAGGCTTGACTGAATCATATGGGTGACCTAATAATTAATGGAGCATTTTAATAAAAATCTGTGACTTTGAACAAGCTCACTGAAGCTAATATCAGCAAGAGGATGAGGAAATTTCTGATATCCCAAATGGCCTTCATTTGGGAAACCAAGAATGGCTTTATAAAAAACTGTTTGGTCTCCATTACAGGCAGAAAACTATTCTGAATGTTTCTAAAGAGCTATTGAAATTCAGTGATGAGTCTATATCAGGTGGAACAGCAGTGATGTGTTTTTTCTATTGTGATTGCCTTAGGAAGTGAATTCACATCGTGTGTACTAGAACATTTTTTGAAAATGTAGTTTTAAGGAACAAAAGGACAGGAAAACAGTAGAGAAAACCTGATAGACCTCTGTCTGATACTAAATTGCATCGCAATGTTCTCTTCCTCTTTTGAATAGTAATAATTATCACTTACCTAGTGCTTTATTGTTTACACAGTTTAATCATATTATTTCCCTTGATTTTCTCAAGAGCCCAAAGAGGTAGGTAGATTAATACCAGCAACATAAGGGAGCATTTGAAAATGCAAACACTTGCTTCTTTCTTTTCTCTGGGACTCTTCCTTAATCCTTTTAGGTTTTTACCTCCAAAATGCCACCTTTTTCTGTGAGACCGTCCCTGGTGACCCTACCTAAAATTATAAATCATTCCACATGTTTCACAGCTTTATTTTTCTTTTTTCTCTTTCTTCTTTGCACTTATCACTCCAATGTATGATATATACATATATATATATATATATATATATATTTTTTTTTTTTTAAAATTCTTCATTCCCCTTCCTATTAGAACACAGGCCCATAAGATCCTGCCTTTTTTGTCTGAGCTGTTCACGGCTACATCTCGAGCATCAAGAAGAGGTATCTAACAGGTAAAGGTAACAGGAGCTCAGCACATACTGTTTAAATGAATAGAGTCAGGTTTGTTCTCTGTACTTGTTTCTTTCTCTGTAAAATGTTGTAATAGTTCCCATTATTTAAGGTTGTTAAGGCGATTAAACCTCGTTAAGCCCTATAATGCACTTAGCACAGCACCTAGAATGTAATAAGCATAGAATCAATGAAATCATTACTTTCATTTTTCAGGTAAGTGAACTGAGATTTGAAGAATTTAAATGACTTTGCTAAATCACACAGCAAGTATTTAGTGGTGTCAGATCAGGATCTGGTTTGACTTCCACTTCAGTATCTTTTGTTAAAAGTATAGAAATTATTCAATGCCATAAATGTCACCTTCTGCACAACAGACCTATTGAAAAGTGCTATGGAATAAAATGCCTAATTAAAAAAACTACCATTTATTCAGTGTTTACATGAGCCAGACATTTTCCCTTACATAAATCACTTCTGATAATACTCATTGAAGACTCTATGAGATCAATTCTATTAT
>SJYX01020287.1:31520-46071 GCA_006410675.1 Oreotragus oreotragus
CCCTGACCAAAGAATCCCAAAGCTTTTATCTATTAATATAAAATTATCCAAACTTTGGGAAAATTTCTAAATTCTAAAAGATTGGGAAAAGGAGGAAATAAAAGAAAGCAATCCAGACCACTGACTTCAAAGTGGGAAGCTTAGTGTTACACTGTTTAAACATAACTTGTTATTAATATTTTAAAACATAGTTAATTCTTAAAACAGTTTTATCTAAGTGTCTTTTCTTTCCCTTTAGGTTCCAAGTTCCTCAAAAGCCATGGCTCACATTACCTAATACATACTTATATGTAAGCCAGCTTTAACAGTCACATAGGAAGAGAGGCTGCCATAAATACATAATGCTATGTCCCAATCAATGAGTAATAAACAGTTATACATATCTCAGAAAGGCATCTCCTTATAAAGATGGCAAAGTTATTTCTCAAGATAATGTTTCTTGACATTTAAAAAATCATACAAAATAGATAAAATGAGATCTAACCCAGTTAGGGTAAATAAAAAACGTCCACAGAACTCATCTCCCTCTCCTCCAAAATCCAGGCTGAATTTCTTTCCTGACTCTACCATGAATATGCCTTCTCAGCTCAGGATCCATCACCAAAGCTCTCTATATCATCCTCTCCCAGCCTTTGGGAAGCCTTTTTTACCACAAAACTGAAATTAATATTTATATTTAAAGTTCCTTTTAAAAAAATAAAAGAATCATCACACTGGGTATTAACAGTTACTTAAGCGAGAGTAGTACTCACTATTTTCAGAATTAAAACATGGCCTTGTACCTTGTAGGTTACATGACCCGCAAGTTTTGCACCCCTGGAAGAAAACCTTCTTTCAGTTCTATGAGTTCTCTTTAATGAACCCCTTTATTTTGAGACTCCTGAACTTCAGAAAATATATTGGAAGAATTCTTACTTAAAGCTACCTTAAAAAAGAAAACAAGAACGGAAAATAAGGGGATCCTGGATTCAATCACAGGAGTAAGCTGTCAGTCATTTTGAATAACCTGGTCTCAACTGGGTCATTAGAGAATCATGAAATAAAATTTACAAGTGTTTTCAGTGCTAGTTTTCAGTCAGGCTTGACTGAATCATATGGGTGACCTAATAATTAATGGAGCATTTTAATAAAAATCTGTGACTTTGAACAAGCTCACTGAAGCTAATATCAGCAAGAGGATGAGGAAATTTCTGATATCCCAAATGGCCTTCATTTGGGAAACCAAGAATGGCTTTATAAAAAACTGTTTGGTCTCCATTACAGGCAGAAAACTATTCTGAATGTTTCTAAAGAGCTATTGAAATTCAGTGATGAGTCTATATCAGGTGGAACAGCAGTGATGTGTTTTTTCTATTGTGATTGCCTTAGGAAGTGAATTCACATCGTGTGTACTAGAACATTTTTTGAAAATGTAGTTTTAAGGAACAAAAGGACAGGAAAACAGTAGAGAAAACCTGATAGACCTCTGTCTGATACTAAATTGCATCGCAATGTTCTCTTCCTCTTTTGAATAGTAATAATTATCACTTACCTAGTGCTTTATTGTTTACACAGTTTAATCATATTATTTCCCTTGATTTTCTCAAGAGCCCAAAGAGGTAGGTAGATTAATACCAGCAACATAAGGGAGCATTTGAAAATGCAAACACTTGCTTCTTTCTTTTCTCTGGGACTCTTCCTTAATCCTTTTAGGTTTTTACCTCCAAAATGCCACCTTTTTCTGTGAGACCGTCCCTGGTGACCCTACCTAAAATTATAAATCATTCCACATGTTTCACAGCTTTATTTTTCTTTTTTCTCTTTCTTCTTTGCACTTATCACTCCAATGTATGATATATACATATATATATATATATATATATATATTTTTTTTTTTTTAAAATTCTTCATTCCCCTTCCTATTAGAACACAGGCCCATAAGATCCTGCCTTTTTTGTCTGAGCTGTTCACGGCTACATCTCGAGCATCAAGAAGAGGTATCTAACAGGTAAAGGTAACAGGAGCTCAGCACATACTGTTTAAATGAATAGAGTCAGGTTTGTTCTCTGTACTTGTTTCTTTCTCTGTAAAATGTTGTAATAGTTCCTATTATTTAAGGTTGTTAAGGCGATTAAACCTCGTTAAGCCCTATAATGCACTTAGCACAGCACCTAGAATGTAATAAGCATAGAATCAATGAAATCATTACTTTCATTTTTCAGGTAAGTGAACTGAGATTTGAAGAATTTAAATGACTTTGCTAAATCACACAGCAAGTATTTAGTGGTGTCAGATCAGGATCTGGTTTGACTTCCACTTCAGTATCTTTTGTTAAAAGTATAGAAATTATTCAATGCCATAAATGTCACCTTCTGCACAACAGACCTATTGAAAAGTGCTATGGAATAAAATGCCTAATTAAAAAAACTACCATTTATTCAGTGTTTACATGAGCCAGACATTTTCCCTTACATAAATCACTTCTGATAATACTCATTGAAGACTCTATGAGATCAATTCTATTATCTTCATGCTATTGATAAAACATAGAGGTACAGTTGAGTAACATGCTCTCAGTATTAAGTAACTTGACAGAGGTCCCAGTGTTACAAAGCAGATCTGGGGTCTGCTTGGAGGTCTTTCAACTCCAGAGCCCCTAACTACCTCACCGCATCCCTTGCCAGCCCTGCCCCAGCTTGCCATTGCTCCCCATCCTCTCCCTGCAGAGATCTTATAGAGGTTCACCCGAAGGTGAACACAGGGTCTTCTGGTTCTGAGTGATCCGTGGGAGAACAGAATGGTCCTGTGCGACCAGAAGCCCCTGAAATATCGTACCCTGAGGATCTGGCAGAATAATGGGAATGCACAAGGAGAAGTGTTGTGCTCAAAGAGTAGAGGGCTCTCTGAATTCTTTCTTTGTGTATCAAAGCTTCTATTCACTGGGACTTAAGAGAAAAAAAATCCCCTTTACTCTCTGTGCTTTGAAGCGTTTACATCATTTCTTCTCACATTCCAATAATTCAGCAGAAACAGCTGTTCTGCCATCGTGGGCAAGAAGCCATAAACTGCATTCCAAAGAATGTGTTCCATTCCGTCATTATTTATTAATTAATGCTATAGTTCCTGACTTACAGTGAATGGATATGTCAAAAAGAAAAAAAGGGAGGAAAGTTACATTTTCTCTATTTTCCTAACCCAAAGAAATATCTGACTTTACATCCCTGTCTTCTAAATGACTGCTATATTATTCTCTACATTTTTCTAATAAATTCATTAAGAATCCTTCCTTGTCTTTTGCTACAATACAGACCAGAAATATTTTATCATTAAAGCTGTTTCATAAGGAAAAGTGAAAAAGACTTCTTTGTCTCAGGGAGCCAAAAAATACAAAGAGGAAAATTTCAAGACAGTGAAAATGGGAAATGTCTTGCATGTAAATTTTTTAAACGATAAACATTCAAAACAGAACAATTCTGCACAGCGAGTACAATCTTATCACTGAAAGCCTAGCCAGTTACCCAGATGTTCCGGATCACAGGAGGACCAATATTTCACTGATGCAGCTAACAAGATCTAGCCTTTGAAGTCTGCTCCTTATTTACACAGTTACATCTATATATTTATTAGATGACAGAGAATACCTTGCTAATCTATATTTAGTTCAGAAATAAAATCTACAGCATAAATATATTTAGTTGTATTTAGCAATATATTCACTATTTTTCTGGATTTTTATGGTCATAAAAAATAGTTTGGCTACTTCAGATTTTAAGTTCGTGATCTCTTTCCTAAAACAGAAAATTGGGACCCTTCTCCCTAAAACATTATAAAGCTACAAAACCAGATTTTCTGAAGTACTCAAATTTTTTTTGAATAGCATTATAATTTTTCATATACAGAAGGTATTTTGGGGTTCAAAGTTATTTTTAATATGCATTCATGAAGATATGTTTTCATTCCTTTTTAAGATTAATTTTTAAAAAAGGATCCAAGTACTAATATGAGCAAAAATAGTTGCATTTACTCAGTCATTAAAAACTAAAATGACTTTTTCTGTAATATTTTGTGTGTTTTGTTTCACCTGATTTCTTTCTGTTCAAAAAAATCAAACAAAAACATTTAACTGAAAATATTTTGCTTGGAAGAACTGACTTTTTATACCTAGGGCAGATTTTAGATACAAAATGTGTGCTCACAGCTTTATTTACAAGTGTGATTAAAGTATCTGTGTATCTATTTCACTATAAGCAGAGTGACAGAGAACTGATGAGAATTCTTCACTAAATATTGTTGAAAAATACAGAATATCCTAACTAAAATATTTAATTTCTTTCAAACCTACCAGCAGTAGGTTAACTACCTTTTCTTAAACACAGAATCTGTAAGTACAGATATCTTTAAAATAAATATGTACATACATCTTTAATTGTTACCCTAAATAAAAGTGTTTGAAATCCTATCATAAATGCTCAAGAATAAGGAAGTCACATAGTCCTCCTCAGCTGGTTAATTTGAGAAGTCCAATATTTTAGGACATTCAGCTACACCTTGGATGAAAAGAATAATAGATAATCAAAGGGAATTGCAGAATGAAACAAGAAATTTATTTTCTTGCAAAAATCATCAACCCAACTCTGTCCATTTATGTCCCAAGGAAATGTGGAAAGTGAAGAGAGTAGTGCCACCCAGGGACAAGCTGAAGAAGCAGCCGCCAAGCCTTGGGCTCCACTGATCTGTGACATGATCAGAGGGGAAACCATGCTGATGCTAGAACTGCTTTATTTCTTACAGTTTTGCTTTGATTAGCCCTGGCTACAGCCTTAAAAAAAATCATCTCACTCACCACATTTGGCAGAAGTGCTAAAGGAAGCACCCTTTAGACTCTAAATTTAAACTCTAAGTTTCTGGACTGGTGAGCTGTCACATAAAGAATGGCTTAATTTTTCTTCCATTCATATAGGCTTTTCTCCTAAAAGAATGACCCACTCCTATGATGTTGATTTTTAACACAATGGTTCCTTAGAAATTGTGCTACCAAAGCAAAATGATGCACTTGAATTGCAAGCTGATGTTTTGATGGATGGTCAAGGATTAATATCCCTCAAAGGATGGCCCTCACCCCAAGATAGACTTAATTTCAAATTTCCTCCAAGTCACAACCACTAGCTTTGCAAAATGGCTTCCTGTAAAGTTGCCTGTGTTTTATATCATTAATTTCAGCCAGCTGCCTCAGGCAGCAGAATACTGGTCTTGTCAGTTTGAACACAGAGACATCCAGAATGACTGACAAATAAAACAGTCTTTAAAAACCAAACACGGAACATTTCATCTTGTTATTTTCAAGGGAAGTATCACAGAGAATTGTGATAAATCCCCATTGTTCTCACACGTACGACTTTGAACTTTTTTTCTTTGTATCCATTAAATTCACATAAGAAGGAGTGCCTCAGTGGCCCTTTGCCCTCACACCCACCACATCCAATTATGTAGAAAGTGAATGTTTTCTATATCTAATGATCAGGTCTGCTGGGCCATTTGACACTGAAGTAAACGTAGGGAGAAAAAGCTTTTCAGAGCAATTGGTATGGATCTCATTGCATCATATACCATTGGCTCAGAGTGTGTAGTTAATAAGGGCTCTGTAAAAACTGCATGCTGCAGCTAAAATTCAACCCCATTAGCCAAGTATTTCTAATCCATTTTTAGGTGCACTTAAAACAACTGAAGCATTAAAGGTCCACATGAAAATCTGCATGTTAATGAGAGATGCAAATCCAAGGTTTGGATGGAACCCAAATAATATGAGTTTCTAAAAGATTTATACTTGCAGCATACTTCATGAAGAGAGACTCCATCAGCTAAATTATAGAGTCTTTGGGAAATGTATTAGGGTTCTTTGATTTCTGCAATGTTGGTTTAGCTTATCTCTTTTGTGATAGGCCAAAGTAGAAGTCTTAGTCTTGCAAAATTCTCTCTTTAATGTACAATGATCAAAGACTACTATGCTATACATGTAGCACACTAGGCTTCACTTTTTGTTTTTTCTATTTTTTGCACAGTTCATACTGTCAACCATTCAGTTAGTTCAGTTCAGTCACTCAGTCATCTCTGACTCTTTGCGACCCCATGAATCGCAGCACACCAGGCCTCCCTATCCATCAGCAACTCCTGGAGTTCACCCAAACTCATGTGCATCGAGTCGGTGATGCCATCCAGCTATCTCATCCTCTGTCATCCCCTTCTCCTACTGCCCCCAATCCCTCCCTCAATTGTGCAATATATGCATAATTGAGAATTTAAAGCATCAGGGTCTTTTCCAATGTCAACTCTTCCCATGAGGTGGCCAAAGTATTGGAGTTTCAGCTTCAGCATCAGTCCTTCCAATGAACACTCAGAACTGGTCTCCTTTAGGATGGACTGGTTGGATCTCCTTGCAGTCCAAGGGACTCTCAAGAGTCTTCTCCAACACCACAGTTCAAAAGCATCAATTCTTCGGTGCTCAGCTTTCTTCACAATCCAACTCTCACATCCATACATGACCACTGGAAAAAATCATAGCCTTGACTAGACAGACCTTTGTTAGCAAAGTAATGTCTCTGCTTTTGAATATGCTATCTAGGTTGGTCATAACAACTATAGTTGTTCAAAAAACAGAAAACTGACCAAGTCAGAGTTTCCAAACACCCAAGATACTTCTTGAAAGTACAATGGGTACTGGGAAATTTTAAGTTACACAATGTACTCAAAGAATATGAAAGTTTAATATTTAGCTAAACAAAACAGGAAAATTAACCCTTGCAAAAAGAAAATTCAGTAGTGTACATAGAGGTCAAAAATCAGCCACCAAGTCTTTTGAGATGCTTTTACATTAGAAATTAAGAGCTATTTATTTGCTGTTTCAGAAGTGGTCTGCCACCTTTCTGAGTACACACGTGCTTAGAAATGAAGGGGATGGTAGAGAATGCTAATGGTAATTCTCCTTCGTCTGCTGGAGAGAGGAGTCAGGAGACGTGGCCCCCAAGCCCTTCTTGTTGCTGTGAGGTTGGGCGATCAGGGGCAAGCCACACGCTTCTGACCCTCAGAGACAGAGCCTCTTCTCATCTCTCCCTCACTACCTCCCACAGCCTCTCTGGCAGAACGTATAGGTGGGTTCTACAGAACTGTTAGGGAAGCAAACTCACTGAAATAGCCCGCCCTGGCCAGGCACCATAGTAACCATTTGCATGAGTTATAACAGGAGATCCCGGTAAGGAACACAGAACTAACAAGCCAGGAAAAGTTCAAAAGGAGACCGCACATGTCCAACCACCTCCCAGAATCCTTCCCGCTGGCATCCATCTTGGCTGAGCAATGTGAGCACCACCAGGAAGGACCCTGTGTCAGAACAATTGGCCAAAGACAACACAGAAGCCAAGCCCATCACCATAAAACCTGAGACTGCAGCCATCCGGCAGAGCAGATCTCTTGGGTTCCCTCGCTCTACTGCTCTCTGCCCAAGAATCCTTTCCTTTGTCAGCACATGTCTCTCCTCGGACAATTCATTTCCGAGTGTTAGACAAGCGCTCCCTTTCAAGCCCTGGAAGTGAAGTGAAGTGAAAGTCATTCAGTGGTGTCCCACTCTTTGCGACCCCATGGACTATACAGTCTATGCAATTCTCCAGGCCAGAATACTGGAGTGGGTAGACTTTCCCTTCTCCAGGAGATCTTCCCAATCCAGGGATCGAACCCAGGTCTCCAGCATTGCAGGCAGATTCTTTACTAGCTGAGCCACAAGGGAAGCCCTTCGCACCCTGGAAGCAGTCCCCTTTCCTGCAACAGAACCAGAATCCAGCTTCCTTTTCCCACTGCAACCTTGGACCTACTTTCCTATTATGTAACTTTTCATTCCTTTGGGTCTTGACCATTTAAGAAGCAAAACCCCTGTGGGTGAGGAGAAAGGTCCTGGCCACTAGAGGCAGAGGGAGGTGCCTCACTTAATCCTTCACTAGTATATAGCCTTTGCAGGGCCCAGGTGGCAACCCAGGAAGAATGGGAGGCCGGGAAGAGCATCCTGAAGCAGAGAAGAGACATAGGAGCTCTGAAAATGAAACAGGTGTGGCTGTCAAAACAACATGACAACGTTGCCATTTCTGCAACTGTCCTGCATCACCATAAGAGCTATGAGCTGCTGAGCAGAAACTTGGTGGATAAAGAACCTACAAGAGCTTGTGCTGCCTGGACATTAAGAATGCACATGAAAGATTCTATGGGCTTCCATCTTGCTAAGCCCTCTTGATCATTTTCCAAAAGCCCTTAAAGACTGAAGCCTGCTTGGAAAAAAAAAAAAAAAAAACAATGTGAGGAAAATCATCATTTTCTCTGATGATTCTCTCAAATGCTTCTACATCTTTTTTCCCTGAAAAATATTACATGTGTGTTTTGCAAATACTAACTTTTAAAAGGCCATATCATAATCTCCTTATTAATCATTTGCTTGTCTCACCAGTTGTATGGGACATTATTCCTCAAACCTTGAGCATAACCTTTTAAATCTATGCTAAATTGTCTTTAACTCTCTAGGAAAATGAGCAAAAATTCATGAAGGTAATAAACATATGGACCAAAAAATATATGCACAATTGAGAATTTAAAATCTGTCAAGTTTTTACAATACTTCTACATTGCTTTTGTGAAACGGCATCCTCCTTAACGGTAATCATTAGACCATGTAGTTTGCGTGGAAAACGGAACATGCCTCAATATGTCCCAACAGCCCACACACTTCATTATGCGTGAAGCAGAGGAAAGAGCAACAAGACCGCAGGCAGCCAGAAAGGAGACTGATAGATCCATGTTAGTGACCTGACAAACATATTAGACCATGGCATCTAATTCAGCAACTGAAAACGCAACGGGCGGCACACAGAGGGCTAAGTCAGACACTCGCAAAGTTTGGGCATATGATCAGGAACATAAGAGCCTTCAAAATTTCAATTAGTATTGTTTTACCAGTGGTCACGTATGGATGTGAGAGTTGGACTGTGAAGAAGGTATGAAATTAAAAGACGCTTACTCCTTGGAAGAAAAGTTATGACCAACCTAAATAGCATATTCAAAAGCAGAGACATTATTTTGCCAACAAAGTCCATCTAGTCAAAGCTATGGTTTTACCAGTGGTCACGTATGGATGTGAGAGTTGGACTGTGAAGAAGGCTGAGCGCAGAAGAATTGATGCTTTTGAACTGTGGTGTTGGAGAAGACTCTTGAGAGTCCCTTGGACTGCACGGAGATCCAACCAGTCCATTCTGAAGGAGATCAGCCCTGGGTGTTCTTTGGAAGGAATGATGCTAGAGCTGAAACTCCAGTCTTTGGCCAACTCATGGGAAGAGTTGACTCATTGGAAAAGACTCTGATGCTGGGAGGGACTGGGGGCAGGAGGAGAAGGGGACAACCGAGGATGAGATGGCTGGATGGCATCACTGACTCGATGGACGTGAGTCTGAGTGAACTCCGGGAGATGGTGATGGACAGGGAGGCCTGGCGTGCTGCAATTCATGCAGTCACAAAGAGTCAGACATGCCTGACCGACTGAACTGAACTGAACACTATTAAAAAGTAGTCTTAATCACTTATTTAGGGCTCTGAGCTAAGTCTATTCTCATCTCATCCTTAAACTCTATTATAACCTTGAAAATCAGGTATTATTACATCTTGTCAAAGAAAGTAAGAAACTAAGGCTTAAAAGAGGCTAGGGGTTTGTCAGAAGCCATATACTTTTAGATGCCAGAAATTTCTAAAATCTCTTTAAACATGCTCCATAAACAATAGATAAAATTTTTCATGCTCTCTATTTACAGAAATGATATCTCATAAGTCTAATCCATATGATACTAAGAGTACTACGTGAGTGACAGAAATAATAAAAGTTTTTCATATACACTTTTTCATTTAATCTTTACAGTAAGTGTAAGTGAGTATCCTTTTAGGCTGCTGTAACAAATACTCAGACTGGGTAGCTTATAAACAGCAGAAATTTACTTTCCATAGTTCTAGAGGTTGAAAGTCTAAGATCAGAGGGCCAGCATGGTCGGGTTCTGATGAGGGCCCGCTTCTGAGTTGCAGACTGCTGAGTTTTCATTGTACCTTCACAGGGCAGAAGAGGTAAGGGAGCCCTCTGAGGTCTCTTTTAAAGGGCACTAATCCCGCTTATGAGAGCTTCACTCTCATCACCTAATCACCTCCCAAGCAGCTCACTTCCTAATATCATCACCTTGGGGATTAGGTTTTCAACATATGAATGGGGACAAGGGAAACACATCCAATCCACAGCAGAAAGTTACTTATTACTTTCATTTATTAAGATGAGAAAACTGAGGCTTTGAGAATTAGAGTCTAGAGAGGATGTGGAGAAAAGGGAACCCTCCTCTGTTGTTGGTGGGAACATATGCTGGTAGAGCCACTACAGAAAACAGTATGGCAGTCGGTCAGAAAACAAAATGGAATTACCATGTGATCCAGCAATCCCATTCGTGGATGTATATCCAGGCAAAACTCTACTTCAGAAAGATACATGCAATCCCATGTTCACAGCAGCACTATTTACACAGCTAAGACATGGTAACAACCTAAATGTTCACTGACAGATGAGTGGATAAGGAAGATGTGGTACATGTACACAACGGAATATTATGCAGCCATAAACAATAATGAAATAATGTCATCTGCAGCAACATGGATGCAACTAGAGATATCGTACAAAGTGAAGTCATAAAGAAAGACACATACCATGTGATATCATTTAGAAGTGGAATCTAAAATACGACACAAAGGAACCTATCTACAGAACAGAAACAGACTCAGGGACATAGAGAACAGACTTGTAGTTGCCAAGGAGGATGGGGCTTGGTGGGGGCCGGGGTGGGGGCTACAAAGAGGGAGGTTGTAGTTAGGAGATGCAAATTATTATACATGCAATGGATAAGCAACAAGGTCCCTACGGTATAGCACAGAGAACTATATTCAATATTCTATGATAAATCATAATGGAAAAAATATAAAAAAGAATGTGTGTGTATATATATGCATATATATATATACCTGAATCACTTTGCTGTATAGCAGAGAGTAACACAACATTGTAAATCAACTAACTTCAGTAAAATAATATATAAAAATGTCCAAAAACAGTTGAAAGAAGTAGCTTCCCCAAAGACACGTAGCTACTAAGTGGCAGAGTCAGGATTGGACCCAGTCTCTTGGCTCACAATAGCCATGATCCTAAACCACTTTGCAATATTGCCTTTACCTCTTCAAGTAGGTCAGCAAATGAACTGAACTCTCACTTTTAATGACAGAAAGTAAGCTAAATGCATGAAAAACTGCCAGTTGATACGAACTGGCTAGTTTTTATCCAGTACCATTGTGAAGTCAAAGTGCTTTGGTCTTACATGAACTTTTTATTCTTTGATAGTAATACATTCCCAGAGTTAAAGAAAACCAGATACAGTGAAATTGAAAACATACTTTGAGAAATAGTCATTCTAATTTCATTTTCATAAGAACTTTCTGATTTGTAATTTGGTTCCCTGAGTATATTTCCACACACACATAAAAAACGTGTGAAGATGACATGTCTGTCTGAAAAAGTAGTATCTTATTTTGTGAATGGTTTAATCAATCCATACCCTATGCATGTACTTACTGTGAGCACACCATTAAAAATAGTATGCCCTTGGATGAATTAACAAAAATACAAAAACTAATGTCTGGACAAGCAAAACTATGAACAAAATTATGGGCCATGAATATCCCCAGTAGCATGAATGACTTGGCCTAATACAACCATCCAGTATCCCTCAGAGCAAAGCACAGAGGTTTTCAAAGAGGGGTCTTGAAGTACCCTCCAGGTTTGAATTCTGGCTCTAAGACTTAGTAGTCATGCAACCTTGGAAAGGTGTTCAACTTCACTCTTCCTCAGTGTTCTTATCTGTAAAATAGGAATAATAATAGAACTCTCCTAGGGTTATTATTCTTAACAGAAGTGGAATCTTCTTAAGAGTGTCTAGCACATACTTAGTTCTCAAAAAATACTGGCTATTAGTAATTTCTCAATTCACAAGCACCTCAATTTTTATTGATTAGCCAATCATCCTATGAAATCATCAAAGATACGCTGTTTTATTTTTCATTCATGGTCTCCATGAAATGACAAACAACAGATAGAGGATGCCACTGATAGTTCATGCCTGACTCAACCCCATATTCAGTCAACCTAAAACCAACTCTCCAGGCTTCAGTGTTCAGCCTCTTAAAATACGTACTTATTTTAATTCCATAAGTTGAGTAAAATTCTTCATTACAAAGTTGAAATAAAATAGTTGCATAGTCTCTTTCCCTAGTTCAAAAGTTTAGTGACACAAACAAGAAAAAATGCTGGCTTTGTGGTCTATTAAGATGGTGATTAACCAAATCCTTAAGCCAAATATTTTGAATACCTCTTGAACCAGCACAGAACAGATATTTAGTAAACATAGAGGATTTCAACTTTATGACTAAGCTCCGACCATTTCAATGTTTCAGTGTACTTGTGAAGGAAAAACAATGTCAAAACCACAAGATAATTCAATGTAGATATCTTTTAAAAACACACTGCCATGGAAACAAATATGTGTTGTACGTCTCTTTATGTAGCAGCTATAGATATACATGATTTTTACCACAAGATGCACAAAGCAGTTAGCTCTAGGAGATTTTTAACTATCTGCTTTATTTAATCTAAACTTTCTATATTTTAGGTTAAAAAATATGTAGTAAGTATAAAAATAAAAAAAATCACCTTCATTTTGAAAAAGAGAGAAATACAAATATTATTTTTGGAGTCCTCAAGCATTCTGATGTATGACAGAATATGAAATAATAGTTTTGCTTTCAAATAAGCAATGTGTGAGGATTGATGGTCTGACTATTTTGTGAGCCCTTATAAGAGTCAGATGGTACTGACCTTCACTCAGGTAGTATCTGTGAAATCAAGACACTCCAAAAAACAGATTGCTAAGTTATCACCCTGGTACTGAAGATTACATACTCTGAACTAACCATTAACTAGAGTGCATTTCACTGGGGATATCAGTTCCTTTCCAAAGTACAGAGTTCCTGCCTTATGCTAGCTAGGATCACTTTAAAATACCACTGAGATAAATAATGTCTTTCACTTATGAATTCCAACTGATTGCAGGGAAACTTTAAAGTCCTAGCAACAGTGTTGCTATAGCAATGCAACCTGATTAGATATTCTTAGCAACCAGCCACAACTCACACCCACGGAGTCCCTTCATTTTTTCCAGGAAGAATAATGTTGACATTCCAATCTCTAAAATATACAGAATTCAGTGACAGACATCTATGGATGAGAGAGGCCTGTGAGATCCAATAGAATAGCAAGTTTAATAAATAATATACTTGGGCCTTGAAAACATCCTATATGCATACAATAAGCACATATAAAAGTGTATGCCACATGGCTAAAAATTGAAGATGTTTCATTTGGCCCTTGTAATAAGGATATGTAAATCAGCAGGATCTTTCAATTTCATACTGTAGTAACTAAAGTTTACATGCTTCTCAAACAGTATATTTCATACTGAATTAAGAGAGATAACAATAAACTTTCATGTTTGCAATCTACAGCAACAATTTGACATTTTGATTCTAAAGCTTTCATTAAAACTGGTATCACTTGGAAAACCACAGGCACTACTGAGAGTGAGGGTATGGCTAATTATGAGGGGGCACAGCAAAACCACTGTCTTCACCACACGTGCTCACGCCAGAGCTGATACAAGGGATGGGTTGAGTTACTGCTCTGCAGGAAAGGATCTGTCACATCCTGAGCAGGATAAGATTGTCAAGACCAAATTCTGCAGTCATCTCCAGGCTGATCATAACAGGAAGGTCAAAAGCAGGATCAGATCTATGAAGGCTCAGAAAAGAAAACAACAGCCCAGAAAGCTACAAACACGGTCCACGATGCTTTTCTATAAACTGAGATCCTGAATCATTCTGTTTTGATATGGAAAGGAGCCCAGTTACATTCTTAGCCTCCCCTGAATGGCTATACTCTGGCAGTTAATAACCCAGTCTCTCCATGTATATGCAGTTTCTGTTATAAATAGAGGAGAACAGTGGGAAGGAATTCAGGTGAAAAATACCCAGAATCTTTTGCTGCTGTTGTCATTGCCTTTGAAAGTTATTAAATTTGAGACATGGATACAATACTCTGAAAATAATGACTCTCAGCTAAGAGACAGAATTAGAAAACCCTTTTGAGAGGTCTCCAATTTTGATATTTATTTATTTATTTATTTATTTATTTTTGTATGTATTTATTTTTTTACACGAACTCCCAAACATGAACCCCCCTCCCACCTCCCACCCCACATCTTCCCTCCAGATCATCCCCATACACCAGCCCCAAGCATCCTGCATCCTGCATTGAACATAGACTGGCAATTCATTTCTTACATGATAGTATACATATTTCAATGCTATTCTCCCAAATCCTGCCCCCCTCTCCCCCCCCCCCTCCCCCTCCCTC
>SJYX01020287.1:48550-85287 GCA_006410675.1 Oreotragus oreotragus
AAAAAAAAAAAAAAATGTGGACAGTGATATACCCGGTGTCATCTCTGCCTGACATACTCTCTTCTTGACTTTTACATGAGTTGCTTCTTCTCATCCCTCAGGTCTGGACTTCCTAAGTCTCCTCTCAGAGTTGGTTCCCATCTAAGTCTAAAGAAAACCCCTGTAGCTACTCTCCACCACACATGCTGGTTATTCTTCCTTCACAGCTCTTCCTACAACCATTGGTGATCTCATTTGTTTCTTGGCTTGCAAATCTAGTGACTGTCTCCCCTAACTAGCTCTAGGAGGGCACAGACCTTATTTGCCTCACACAATTGGGCTTCCCTGGTGGCCCAGACAGTAAAGAATCCGCCTGCAATATGGGAGATCTGGGTTAGATCATCCTTGGATCAGGAAGATCCCCTGGAGGAGGGCATGGCTACCCACGCCAGTATTCTTGCCTGAAGAACCCCCATGGACAGTGGAGCCTGACAGGCTATAGTCCATAGGGTCGCAAACAGTCGGACACGACTGAAGCAACTTAGCACACACACACGCTTGTCCGTGATTACATTTATTCACATTACACCAAACGTTCTTCCGTGGTGGCTCAGCTGGTAAAGAATCCCGCTGCAATGCCAGAGACGTGGGTTTGATCCCTGGGTTGGGAAGATCCCCTGGAGAAGGGAACAGCTACCCACTCCAATATTCTGGTCTGGAGAATCCCATGGAGTATATAGTCCATGGGGTCACAAAGAGTTGGACATGACTGAGCGACTATCACTCCCGCCAAACACTTCTCTGAAAATACCTTCTATTACAAAAAGTACACAACTATCAAGGATTTCTTCAAGTCAGGACCACACAGCACAGCTCCACCAAAATGAGAAACCACACAGAATAAAAATGAAAGATAAAAGTAAGCCTCTCTTAACATACATACAGCTGCTTCACTTTGTTGTATAGCAGAAACTAGCAACATTGTCAAGCAATTTTACTCTAACAGCAAAAAAGTAAACCTCTCTAGATGTTGCACATTTTTTCTTCAACTGTTTCAAATTGTCATTTTTTCACCAAGTGTGGATTTATTATGTTATTTGCTCTCCTGCCTAATTCTCAAACCAAAGCACTACCCATACTGTACCACCAGCATAACGGGTGTACGTGCATGTGTATATGCGATCTCTCCCAACAACAAGGCCTTGAAAACCATGGAATCTACCAAAAAACCTTGGGCCAAACACTCTCTTCCTATTGATGAAGAGAGGCTGAGAATTAGAAACACAAACCTACTTCATAAAGGTAAAACATTTTTAAAATCCACAAGGAGGCATTTCTAAAATGGATTCATCATGCTGAGTTATTGTGGATCATTTTACAAAGGACACATACAACCAAATGCTAAAATTTCCAAATTCGTTGCCAAGACCCATTTTATCCTGAGCAGCAGTCCAGCACCGAGCAAGAGAAAGCGCCCTGTCCTCTGACCCAGCCACCCACAGCCTCGAGAACTGCAGAGCGTCTGGAAACAGAAAAGCTACATTATATTACAGCCACATTTACACAAAACATTCTCAATATGCTTCCTTCAACCATCAAACCCATTTTCAGGAAACTACCTGGAAATATCCCAGTGTTTGCAGACTTACCGCACACTGTTTTCCACACTTTCTGTTTTGTATTTTTTGCACACTCTGTTTTGTATTTTGTACCTTTAATGTACCTGGGACCACTGCTATGAAATTAGAGGTACTTCAACTGAAAAGGTATCAGGACAATGAAGAAATATATCCTAAACACATAAAATTTTAAAACAACTAATGTATATTTAAAACAGCTCCGGATCTTGTGGACACTATAGTTTCCAGGATACGTTTAAATCAAGAACAGCATGGATATGCTATCATTTTGAGGAATCATTTGACACCACATCCATCTCACTTAGGTCTTTCTCTAACAGCAGCTCAAAAAGCAAAACAAAACCAAATCACTCACCAGAACAGAGTTCTCCTTTATCTGCATGTCTGCAATGTTTATCATTAAAAATCTCTGGTTCAGGGCTGGTGGAGGAATCAGTTCCCACCAGCCCTCTGCCTAGACTATGGTGCGCAGGTGTGTTGCATTGTTATTTAAAACATGCTGTTTAGAACACAGAATTCTTTCTCTGAGGCCCCTTAAGTGAGGCAGCTGAAGACCAGCAGCTGCAAGTTTTTTGCTTTATTTCCGAGCGTGTCATTGTTAGCTCTGGTCACTGAGCCCTTTTCCCTAATGAACAGGCTGGGTCTGGGGGTTGGGGAGCATCTGGACAGCACTGCTCCTATTTACCCCAGACGTGGAATACAGAACCCCAGAGCCACATCTGCCAACGGCCAACAAGCATGCTGTTTAAGTAATAGAGTGTCTGGGATATTAGATAATAAAATTATCCCACTAATGATACAGAATTAAAAATCACCTTTGATTCAATAATTTTCTGCCCGATGTTCTCCCAATAGTATTTGGATACATACACTTATGTTTAACTTTTCTACAGAGGACCTCATTTCTTTTAAATTCACATTAAAATACCAAATACCAAAGGCTTATTTCAGGGGAACTGCCCCCCCCAGCTACACAATGAGCATAATTCTTTCATCACCTATTACATTTTTTTTGTAAATGATTTTCAAACTTTTAGCCTAAAACTGGCTATAGTCAGAGGTCAAAAATACTCTTTCTGGTATGAGAATTAAATTTCCTGTCTAAAAACTTCAATCTTAACTAAAGCTAAAATAACATTCCTATTGGCGTATCAGAACTAAATGCTAAGTCTACACTTGCAAAAACAAACAGATGACAATCATGTGAGGTTTTCCTCTAATTACAAATACAAGACTTTTGTAGAAAAACCTCCACTTAACTGCCTTTAATAGCCAATAAAGCGTAGCACACAAGGCTTTAAAAAGTGTTTACAGTCCTATGCAAATGAGAACTCCTGAAGTTATAACCTGAGTTTATTTCCATTAAAACTTAGTTCATAAGGAAAAAGAAAAAATTCCATTTAGGAAAAAAATAAAAATAAAAAAGCTTAAGAAGTAAATGATGCAGATACAATATTATCAGGGTAAGAACTACTCTAAAATGTAAGAATTAAAACTGTACATGATGGTGGCTCCAAGGAAGAAAATATTTGCTGTTCTTAACCCTGGAAGATTTTAGAGTAGTGGCTGAACTGGAATCCTGAAGCTCACGAGCTGGATTTATATGGTGTGGAGAAATAACACTCTATAATTTCTGCAGGCTGCATTTTCATTTTTTCATGCCATATTACTACCATATGACAGTATTGTTCCACATTTATTTTGCAACCTACTTTAATACTGGCTTTCAGTTGAGTTATGCTTGTGTTTATATAACCTTGCCTTTTTATTCACTTCTATCTTTTTGTTTCTGTTTTTAAATCTTAACGTTGTACTTTGAGATACAAACTTGCACACTGTTAATAAATTCAGTATGCATGTTCTCTGTTTAACAACCCAAATCATTAATGTGATGTGATGCTAAATAATATTTTCTTACATTAAAGTCCTTCAGAGCTCTTTCTTTTCTTTGAGTAATAGTTTTCTCCTGGGATGGGGAGAATAAAACACTCTGAATAAAGTACACGGGAAAAATACATCTACCCACTTCAGCAGATGGCACTTTGGGTGTCCTGTAATGGAACTATTGATTCTTTACAGTTTCTGAATATAGTTGTCAGGTAGGGCTAAATCTTTAGGGGTTTATGGGGGCAGGATCAGACTTAGCCACCCGCTTGAAAAGCTTAAAGCTTACTTTACTCCCCAGAGGCCACGACCAAGGTCAAAATATTTACAACCAACAGTTCCACACAACAAGTCAAGAAATTCCATGTATTATATATTTTTCCATTTGTATTATAAAATCAAAGCATGTATCCTAAAAGACACAACTCTCTTTAAAAACAGATACTTTAGAAAAGCAATGGATAGTACCTGCCAGTGTATGGTGTACCTATAATTTTTAGACCATTTATTTGCTCAGGCTAAATAAAATGCTAGCATTTGTTTCAAAATAGAAGATAGGAGAGTAACTCTTTTCCCTCTGTAAATTTTCTAATTGCTAGCAGTCTTTAAAGTATGAGTTTCTGTGGAAATGCATTAGTCAGATTCATAGTGGATTCATGAGAGTCTTACATGTTTGAAGCAAAATATAGGGAGACACATCGCCCTAGCTGGTGGTGGAGAAATGTAATAGGGAGATAAGGACAATGCTGGACTAAAATCTTATGAATAAAGGTTTTAAAAAATAAAATATAGTTGTATTCATATCTTAATATAGGAAATACATTAATACAGTTCTAACTGTATCTGTGAGTTTAATCCCTACATGTAAAAATACCTAATCAAAGGGCATATTTATTTGTAATGTTGACAAATTTTGCTAACTACCCTCTATAAAAGTTGTACCCACTTACAGCCCTACCAACAACCTATGAGAAAAATTGTTTTCCCATATCTTCTAGCACAATTATCAGCATTTTCTTCATTTTTCTAATCAGAAAGATGATACATGATACCCCAATAAGCTTCAATGTGTACCACTCTTGTGAGTAAAATCATGCCTCTATTCATACGTCCAAGACATTTCATTTTCTGTTAACTATCTCAATTCTTTTACCTATTTTAATTGGCTCATTGGACTTTTTCTTATTCATATATGAAGTCCTTTACATATTTGCTAAATAAGTCCTAAGTCCATGACACAAGTTGCAAATGTTTCCCTTATTAAGAGATTATTTCTTGAATTGACAATAGTCATCTCTGCATGCAGAAATTCTTTATATGTATTGAACTTATTTTTCTGGCTTATTGTTTTTATGTCATACTTAGATTTTTCCCTACTCCAGTTGTATAAAAATATTCTCCTGTGGCTTATTGAAGGATTTACATTATGCTTCCATTCTTCATATTTAAATCTTTAATTCATTGCCATTTATTGTGGTATCACATAAGATTATTTTTCCTAACTGATCAATAGTCCCTACAGATTTGAGATGTCATGTTAATCATATATTCAGTCCTCATATGTATTCCAGTCTATTTCTTCATCTTCCAGTTGGTTTCATTGACTTCTTTTCGTATTCCAAAACTAATGTTCTATGTTTCATGCTTTTATAGTATTTTCAAATATTTAACGTTTTAAATATTTAGTATAATATTTTAAATATCCAGGCTGCAGGTGGTGCTAGTGGTAAAGAACCCATCTGCGAATGAAGGATACGTAAGAGACATGGGTTCAATCCCTGGGTCTGAAAGATGCCCTGGATGAGGCATAGCAACCCACTCCAGTATGCTTGCCTTCCCTCTGCCTAGACTATGGTGCGCAGGTGTGTTGCATTGTTATTTAAAACATGCTGTTTAGAACACAGAATTCTTTCTCTGAGGCCCCTTAAGTGAGGCAGCTGAAGACCAGCAGCTGCAAGTTTTTTGCTTTATTTCCGAGCGTGTCATTGTTAGCTCTGGTCACTGAGCCCTTTTCCCTAATGAACAGGCTGGGTCTGGGGGTTGGGGAGCATCTGGACAGCACTGCTCCTATTTACCCCAGACGTGGAATACAGAACCCCAGAGCCACATCTGCCAACGGCCAACAAGCATGCTGTTTAAGTAATAGAGTGTCTGGGATATTAGATAATAAAATTATCCCACTAATGATACAGAATTAAAAATCACCTTTGATTCAATAATTTTCTGCCCGATGTTCTCCCAATAGTATTTGGATACATACACTTATGTTTAACTTTTCTACAGAGGACCTCATTTCTTTTAAATTCACATTAAAATACCAAATACCAAAGGCTTATTTCAGGGGAACTGCCCCCCCCAGCTACACAATGAGCATAATTCTTTCATCACCTATTACATTTTTTTTGTAAATGATTTTCAAACTTTTAGCCTAAAACTGGCTATAGTCAGAGGTCAAAAATACTCTTTCTGGTATGAGAATTAAATTTCCTGTCTAAAAACTTCAATCTTAACTAAAGCTAAAATAACATTCCTATTGGCGTATCAGAACTAAATGCTAAGTCTACACTTGCAAAAACAAACAGATGACAATCATGTGAGGTTTTCCTCTAATTACAAATACAAGACTTTTGTAGAAAAACCTCCACTTAACTGCCTTTAATAGCCAATAAAGCGTAGCACACAAGGCTTTAAAAAGTGTTTACAGTCCTATGCAAATGAGAACTCCTGAAGTTATAACCTGAGTTTATTTCCATTAAAGCTTAGTTCATAAGGAAAAAGAAAAAATTCCATTTAGGAAAAAAATAAAAATAAAAAAGCTTAAGAAGTAAATGATGCAGATACAATATTATCAGGGTAAGAACTACTCTAAAATGTAAGAATTAAAACTGTACATGATGGTGGCTCCAAGGAAGAAAATATTTGCTGTTCTTAACCCTGGAAGATTTTAGAGTAGTGGCTGAACTGGAATCCTGAAGCTCACGAGCTGGATTTATATGGTGTGGAGAAATAACACTCTATAATTTCTGCAGGCTGCATTTTCATTTTTTCATGCCATATTACTACCATATGACAGTATTGTTCCACATTTATTTTGCAACCTACTTTAATACTGGCTTTCAGTTGAGTTATGCTTGTGTTTATATAACCTTGCCTTTTTATTCACTTCTATCTTTTTGTTTCTGTTTTTAAATCTTAACGTTGTACTTTGAGATACAAACTTGCACACTGTTAATAAATTCAGTATGCATGTTCTCTGTTTAACAACCCAAATCATTAATGTGATGTGATGCTAAATAATATTTTCTTACATTAAAGTCCTTCAGAGCTCTTTCTTTTCTTTGAGTAATAGTTTTCTCCTGGGATGGGGAGAATAAAACACTCTGAATAAAGTACACGGGAAAAATACATCTACCCACTTCAGCAGATGGCACTTTGGGTGTCCTGTAATGGAACTATTGATTCTTTACAGTTTCTGAATATAGTTGTCAGGTAGGGCTAAATCTTTAGGGGTTTATGGGGGCAGGATCAGACTTAGCCACCCGCTTGAAAAGCTTAAAGCTTACTTTACTCCCCAGAGGCCACGACCAAGGTCAAAATATTTACAACCAACAGTTCCACACAACAAGTCAAGAAATTCCATGTATTATATATTTTTCCATTTGTATTATAAAATCAAAGCATGTATCCTAAAAGACACAACTCTCTTTAAAAACAGATACTTTAGAAAAGCAATGGATAGTACCTGCCAGTGTATGGTGTACCTATAATTTTTAGACCATTTATTTGCTCAGGCTAAATAAAATGCTAGCATTTGTTTCAAAATAGAAGATAGGAGAGTAACTCTTTTCCCTCTGTAAATTTTCTAATTGCTAGCAGTCTTTAAAGTATGAGTTTCTGTGGAAATGCATTAGTCAGATTCATAGTGGATTCATGAGAGTCTTACATGTTTGAAGCAAAATATAGGGAGACACATCGCCCTAGCTGGTGGTGGAGAAATGTAATAGGGAGATAAGGACAATGCTGGACTAAAATCTTATGAATAAAGGTTTTAAAAAATAAAATATAGTTGTATTCATATCTTAATATAGGAAATACATTAATACAGTTCTAACTGTATCTGTGAGTTTAATCCCTACATGTAAAAATACCTAATCAAAGGGCATATTTATTTGTAATGTTGACAAATTTTGCTAACTACCCTCTATAAAAGTTGTACCCACTTACAGCCCTACCAACAACCTATGAGAAAAATTGTTTTCCCATATCTTCTAGCACAATTATCAGCATTTTCTTCATTTTTCTAATCAGAAAGATGATACATGATACCCCAATAAGCTTCAATGTGTACCACTCTTGTGAGTAAAATCATGCCTCTATTCATACGTCCAAGACATTTCATTTTCTGTTAACTATCTCAATTCTTTTACCTATTTTAATTGGCTCATTGGACTTTTTCTTATTCATATATGAAGTCCTTTACATATTTGCTAAATAAGTCCTAAGTCCATGACACAAGTTGCAAATGTTTCCCTTATTAAGAGATTATTTCTTGAATTGACAATAGTCATCTCTGCATGCAGAAATTCTTTATATGTATTGAACTTATTTTTCTGGCTTATTGTTTTTATGTCATACTTAGATTTTTCCCTACTCCAGTTGTATAAAAATATTCTCCTGTGGCTTATTGAAGGATTTACATTATGCTTCCATTCTTCATATTTAAATCTTTAATTCATTGCCATTTATTGTGGTATCACATAAGATTATTTTTCCTAACTGATCAATAGTCCCTACAGATTTGAGATGTCATGTTAATCATATATTCAGTCCTCATATGTATTCCAGTCTATTTCTTCATCTTCCAGTTGGTTTCATTGACTTCTTTTCGTATTCCAAAACTAATGTTCTATGTTTCATGCTTTTATAGTATTTTCAAATATTTAACGTTTTAAATATTTAGTATAATATTTAAAATATCCAGGCTGCAGGTGGTGCTAGTGGTAAAGAACCCATCTGCGAATGAAGGATACGTAAGAGACATGGGTTCAATCCCTGAGTCTGAAAGATGCCCTGGATGAGGCATAGCAACCCACTCCAGTATGCTTGCCTGGAGAATCCCATGGACAGAGGAAGCCTGGTGGGCAGGGTCGGACACGACTGAAGAAACTTAGCACGCACACACAGCTCTCTTCCCCCATGTATTGTTCATCTTTTATAGAAGCTTTTAGGCAATTTTTGATTATTTTTTTTTCATTTGAATGTTAGATTCAGCTTGTCTTGCTCAGAAAAGAAACAGAAAAAAAAAAATAATTTGGAGAATCCCATGGACAGAGGAAGCCTGGTGGGCAGGGTCGGACACGACTGAAGAAACTTAGCACGCACGCACAGCTCTCTTCCCCCATGTATTGTTCATCTTTTATAGAAGCTTTCAGGCAATTTTTGATTTTTTTTTTTTTCATTTGAATGTTAGATTCAGCTTGTCTTGCTCAGAAAAGAAACAGAAAAAAAAAAATAATATTATTTTGGGCATCATGTTAAATGTATAGATTAACTTGGGAAAAATGTATATGATATTGAATTTTCCTATGTGGAAACATGCTATTGCCTTTCCATTTTTTCATATCTTTGAGACTTCAGGAATAGATATAACTTTTTGTTTTTTCATAAAAGTTCACACATTTCTTGCTTTATTTATTCTACAGTGTTCTATCTTTTCTGTTGCTATTGTTAATTGGGACTACAAAGAATTACACGATAAGATACCTAAAAAGAGTTTAACTCCTATTATGTGATGTGTGCCATTTTAAAAGTCTGTAAAAGCACTCTATGAAAATGGGACCATGGAGATTAGCACACAGAGGAGTCCCAAAAGACCAAATGCATTTCAGATGGAACAATCTGTACAGATGCCTGAGAGAAAGAGGTGGCTTGATGTACCGTAAATAGTTTCTCAGAGCAAATCTGTCAGAACCTTAGAGAGAGTTAGGAGGAGATGAGGCTGAAACGTAAGAGTCCAATCACAAGGGACCTCTGTGTCCTTGCAAGGCGTTTAAACTTTATAGATATTGAGGGTTATAGAAAGAAAAGGTCCAAAGTACCCCAGAAATTAGGGGCTAGCCCAGAAATTAGGAAAATAGGAGAATAGTTCAAACTTAAAGATAGGAAATAACAAAGATCTGAAATATGGCGTTCAATGAAAGTATTACATTGATTCTCAGGAAGTAGAATTTGAATTTTAGCACTTATCAATAATAGAATATGTAAAGAAAGAAGGAAGATTCCAGCTTTCTGCCTTGAGCATGTACCAGGCAAGGACTAGAGAGAGAACTCCAAGACAGCAAATATTTGGAGACAGATGAAACACACTGTCAAAGTCAAGACACCCCTTTGGTGGTGGTTTACCTCGTTACCACTCATTCGAGTGCTGAGGTTGAGGGGACAGGTGTGACAGCAGAGACCTAGGAAATCTCGGACTTTCAGTGTCAAGTGGAGGAAGGGAATCCTTGTGAGACTGAGGAATAAGCAGAATTATCAGTGGAATTGACTCGGCAGTGTCTCAGAATCCAGAGCAGGACCAAACTCACAAAGAGTGAGTGGTCACTAATATCAAAGGTAAAATAATATTTGAATAATTTTCATCTAATCAGAAATATAGGGACACTTGAGTGGTTTAGTTCTGGGGGATGGAGTGGGATGGGGAAGGAAAAATCTTAGTTAAATATTTATTAATCTGACACGCTCTCAGAATATTCAAGAATATGTCAATCATTTGACTGCAGTCTTGTCTTTGGTAGGTTTGCTTCATAAACTACATTTGCTTTATGTTTTTCTGTATAAAAAAAGTCTTTTTATTAGAAGGTTCACACTGTTCTTAAAGAACAGAAGCAAGAAAAATGCAATGGAAAGGAAGAAAACGTTCAACATTCATGTCATATCTTTACCATCACAGATATGAAACCAAAATTTTGTAGAAATTATTCCTGTGTTTTGTGTAAACACTTAGAAAAAGTGACAAATAATTATGTCTTTACTATCTTCCTTACAGTGATGATGTTTTGGGTAATATGGAGAATATTGTTCGGTCATGAACCTATAACAAGGAGCCATGTGAAGGCATCTGGAGTTTTGAGTCAATTTGTTGGTAGTTGATCTGAACCACCCACATGCTTTCATCAAAAGCTGTGTGCACAAATCTAATTTCCCTGGTTTACTCAAATTATGACTCTGTCTTTAGCTATCAGATTCAACTTTTCTTCATTTCTTTCTATATCCCTGAAACTTGCCACCCACTTATCAGATTATCATCCTCCATTAACACACTGGCCAGTGTGATATGATGAGAAAAATGCTGGGTGGTGTATTAAGAACCTTAGATTGCCCTAGCTTTATTATATGTTATTGAGTAAGTCTCATTAGCTCTCTAGCCCTTAGTCATTTCTAAGACCCTCTAGATCTCACGGCCCCAAATCAACTTTGTTCTGATGTTTGTCAAGAAAAGCCAGAAAGAATTCCGGGAGGTTCAAATAAAATTAAAATTCACAGCAAAATCCCTCGTGGCTGGTATTCCATGGGCTCTTTTTTCTTTTTTTAATTGTTTTTAGGAAGGGGAAGTGGAGAGAGGAGAGGAAGGAAGATGGTATATTGCTGGAAATCTCCTACTGCCTTTGCAGTATGCAATTTTAGATATTCTTCAGTGAACCAAAACAGTGAACTGAGTATTTCAAAGCTATATATAGACTTTAGGAATTTTTATCCCTTTGCCTCCCGAGAGACAGACCTAGATCAGGCTGTGTGGTCTTCAGCAAGTCATTTAACCTCTCTGATCTCCATTTCCTCAACTGTAAAAGGAAGTCAGACTGGACCTGTGTACGGTACAGTGTGATTTCAAGGACTAAGTTAAATGATACATTTTAAATTGCTTGGTAATCTGTGACATCCTAATATAGGGTATTAGTTACTCTTTTGAAATTATATTCTTTATCACTATTTTATTATTAAAATAGAACAAAATATTTTCAACCATGAGGAATGATCTCGGCATCTATCTGCATCACACAGGAAAATGGCAGAGTACAATGCATGTCAATTTTAATATTTAAAAAGGCATAATGTGCACATACAGAGCATTTTGTCTAACAGATGTGTTGCAATAGTTTATATATGTGTATACCTTATACACATACAAGAATAGAAACAAGGTTACTCTTGCTAAATTCCTGATTATCTTCCTGATTTCTCCTTTTTTTCTATCTGCAATAAAATCTATTGGAAAAGGAGTATATATAGAAATTGGCAGAGTACAATGCATGTCAATTTTAATATTTAAAAAGGCATAATGTGCACATACAGAGCATTTTGTCTAACAGATGTGTTGCAATAGTTTATATTATGTGTATACCTTATACATATACAAGAATAGAAACAAGGTTACTCTTGCTAAATTCCTGATTATCTTCCTGATTTCTCCTTTTTTTCTATCTGCAATAAAATCTATAGGAAAAGGAGCATATATAGAAAGATTTCTCCAAATTAATTTAGACGTGTGTTTATTTTCTGCAAGATGAAAACTGGTATTTTTTAAGTTAAAAAAAACGTGCTGTGATCAAATATGTTTAGTCTATACTGTGGACTCTGTGCTTATTTTACAGATTAAAAAATACAGCAACTTATGAAAGGTTCCAAGAAATCTTGCAACAGAGGAATCTGTTCAACTTCATTTAACACAGTTTCCCAAATTTATTTAACCATGACACTCATTTTTTTTTTTAACTAACCACCTATTAATAGCTTATGAACCTCCAGTATTCTGCATAATACAATGTAGGAAATGCTGAAACCTGTTCCAAATATGAAACAGTCATTATAAAATAAAAGACACCCAGTGTTGACTCTACACTAGGCTTGCTGAGCTCTTTTTTCCTTACTAACATTTCAATCTAAAAGTCATCCTGGAAAACCCTGACAAATGCAAATGAAACGTGCCACCACGTGACTGAGATCGAGCGAAAGGCAGTGGGACACTTCTGGCAAATGGTACAAAGTATTACAGTTGTTAAACACCATCAGTCATTTTGGACACAAAACCGCTTCTGAATTATACCCTCAGGGCCTAGGGGGTGAGGGGAAAATTGCACCTAAAACGAAGCAGGCATAATTGACTTCTGCTTGAAATAGTCAGTTTGCCCTTGGCAAAACAGCCAAATGTACCTCGAAAATGGCAATTATTTATTACCATTGGATTTTCTGAGATTTATGAAAAACTCAAAGTGTGCCAGACTCTACGAAAATATTAGTCTCAACTAATGGACCTTTTAAAATTTCTTTTAACTTTCGGGAACAAAATATGCAGAATTAAGACCATCATGTTTAGTCAAAAAAAAAAACAGACCATCACGTTTAGGACCACACGCTCAAAAGATGACCTTGGTGTATGTTACAATTTTCCACACGCTATAAAATTCAACAAAGTTTTGTGAAAACTGATGCTACAATTAGAAAATCATGGCCAAAGTATTTGTGTACATGCATACTGTGAGAATAAAATAAAACGCTACACTCTCTAAGAACAAGGGAGTTCTGTTGAGTGTTTTTAGTGTTTGAGTAGAAATGAGTTCCCAAGGGTGAGAAATCCAAGAGTCATGTATGGATGTGAGTGTTGGACTGTGAGGAAGGCTGAGCACTGAAGAACTGATGGTTTTGAACTGTGGTGTTGGAGAAGACTCTTGAGAGTCCCTTGGACTGCAAGGAGATCCAACCAGTCCATTCTGAAGGAGATCAGCCCTGGGTGTTCTTTGGAAGGAATGATGCTAAAGCTGAAACTCCAGTACTTTGGCCACCTCATGCGAAGAGTTGACTCACTGGAAAAGACTCTGATGCTGGGAGGAATTGGGGGCAAGAGGAGAGGGGGATGATAGAGGATGAGGTGGCTGGATGGCATTGCCAACTCGATGGACAGAGTCTGAGTGAACTCCAGGAGTTGGTGATGGACAGGGAGGCCTGGCGTGCTGCAATTCATGGGGTTGCAAAGAGTCGGACACGACTGAGCGACTGAACTGAACTGAACTGAACTGTGATGGAGAAATCACCTCGCCTCTGAAGGGTTTCAAGATGAAGACTGCCTGACACTGTTAAAGCTTGCTGTATTAGCAGTGGTTTCCTGGGGGAAGGAGGAGGGGTGAAAGGGAGAGGGGCTGGGGGAGACAAGCTCCTAGATTTGATTTGATTCTGCCAGATTCCACAAAGTGCGATACATGTTCGATTGGAAAATTTTTACTGCTCTTACTACTGGAAAAGAAATTCCATCATATGCCTGTCACCTACAAATGCGCTTTTCAAGGACGTTTGCCGTCTGCCTCTATGGAGACTGAACCCTGTGCTACTGGAGCTACTGACCTTCAGCGCGCCCTGAAGGGAGTTCAGGGTGGAGACTGAGGCACTCTGTGCACCAGGGACACTTATGGGACAGATCTGTAGATGGTTAGATATTCTCAGGAACTGATTTCATGATCCCAATCCTTGCATCCCCTCATATCTAGAAAAGCGTTAAATCCCTTCGTGGTGACATCAGCTCCTTGTGACCAGCAGAAAACCTCTTGTAAAGCAAGTAACTGATTGCATTGAACTCCCCTTCACCAAAATCTTATATGTCGACCTTCCCCCACTCCCTGCTTGGAGCAGTCTCCTCTCTCAGCTCTCTGAGGTGCTCTCTCCCAGGCTGCAGTCCTCACTTTGCCCCAAATAAAACTTAACTCGCAACTTTCACATTGTGCATCTTCTTAGTTGACACTCTTGACTAGTGAAGATACACTTAGCACAAAAGCACTAGAAGAGAACCCTAAAATTCATGTGGGTTGAAATGAATGAAATATTATGATACAGATTAAGTGGATAGGGCAATAAAAGAAAATGTTCCTATTGCATTCTATGAGCCCAGTCCATTTTGATGTGTAAAATGAATATATTGCTTTCTCTTTTTAATATAGTTTTATTGAGGCAAAATTTATGTAAAATAACCTGCATGTATTTAAAGTATACAATCAGAAGCTTCAATGTACATAGATACACATGTAACATATGTTAAGCAATCACCACAGTTGAGATAACGAATATATCCATCACTCCCCCAAATTTCCTGATGTCTGTTTGTAATCTGACCCTCTTTATACCCAACCTTGTCCCCAGAAACTCACAAATCTGCTTTCTGTCACTATGGATTAGTTGGCATTTTCTAGAGTTTTATATAAATGGAATAATACAGTATGTGTTTGTTTTATGTCTGGTTTTTTATTACTTAGATAATTATTTTGAGATCATCTATGTTGGTGTAGATATCAATACTTTGTTCCTTTTGTTTACCCATTTGCCAGTTGATGGATATTTGGCTTGTTTCAAGTTTGTGGCTATTACAAATAAAGCTGTTGTAAATATTTGCAAACCCACTCCAGTGTCCTTGCCTGGAGAATCCCAGGGAAGGGGGAGCCTGGTGAGCTGCCGTCTATGGGGTCACACAGAGTTGGACACGACTGAAGCGACTCAGCAGCAGCAGCAGCAACCTTTGTATAGATTCATGCTCTCATTTATCTTGGGTAAATATTTAGGAGTGAAATGGCTGAGTATGGCAGGGTGTGTTTAACTTTTTAAGAGATAATCATATTTTTCTCCAGAATGACTGTACCATTTTACATTCCCACCAGCATTGTATGAAAGTTGGAAAAGACATGGAATCCTCACCAATATCCCATGAAAATAGACCATACTATCAAAAATTCAACATATAGATCACAAAGAATTTTTTTAAACTAATGAAGAACTTACTTATAAAATCTTGCAGTCTGAGTGCTGCCAAACTTTAGTATTAATAGTAGAGGAAACCCAAAGTAATCTTGGCTAATTTTCTGATGAATTATTGGCCCTAGAATATAAATTTCAAATTCTGTAAACAATCATATCATTTTTCTTTTTGCTATTAATTGTAATGAATCTAACAGTGAAATGGATTTTATCTATCTACTTGTTTATTGCAATATGTGACAAAAGCATGGAAGAAGAAATTCCTTTCCTCAGTGTCAAAGAGAACTTGTAAAGCTGTCTCTGAGATAAAGTGAAAACTATCACTAGAAAATTGGTTAATATCTGTTTTTATTATTGCTTTCACTGATCCACTCAGGTCCAAGCATCAGCATGCAGATCTACCTAGCAATGAATTAAGATGTTCCAATAAGATGACAGTCCATCAAACAGAAATATGTTTGTATGCATGGATGAGCTCAGGAATGCAACTGCCACTAACACATAAGCTCCATGTACCTGGGGACTTTGTTTTGCTTATCCCTGTGTTCCTAGTACCCACGACAATGCATGACATATAGAAGGTATACAACCACAAACACGCTGGACATTAGAGAACAAAGAAGTATCTGGGCTTAATCCAAAAATAATACTCAGAGTAGAGTGTCATCTACCTTCTGAGAATAGAGGCTCATACATTAGAGATTCTGCTCATGCCAGCCTTTTCAGGGCCTCAAAGCTCTTGTTTTGGCTTAATACATACATTATTGTCAAAAATTATTAATTCGGTTTGCTAATATATTGTAATTTCAACAATACCTATTGAGCTATGGAATTCAATGTTAATTCTCAGTCTCATCTTGGAAGGATACAGTCATGAATTATCCAAAGTTAAAAAAAAAATTTCCTTATGATCCATTGGTTTAAAAGCAGGTATTATTCCCACAGTACAAAACTTGGCACACGATTATACTACCATTAAACCATCAAGCTCACTGACCTCCCACCATTCCCTTTAAAACTCTTCTCTTTCCAAGACCTCTCATGAATTTCCACCATTTTGGGGAGTTGACAAGACTACACCATGAGGCTGCAGAGTATTTTCTAAAACTACTCATTTAAAATTTGCCCGGTTGAGACATATTTTATGAAACTATAGTGAGAACAAACTGTATAAGGCTGCTGAGTCAGAGGCACTAGGGCTTATTTTCATCGTCACAATCAATTGGCTACAAAAAATATAAAATAGCACCACAAATAGAAAGAAATTTGGTAGGTAAATATTATGGCTAAGAGGAATCAATGAATCGGTAAGACCACATGTTTTATCATATGTTTGTGTCTACAGATTTCATTTTCATCAATACTATAATGTAAATTGTCCTATTTTATGAGTTTCTGTTATACTATTAAGAAATTTTTAACTTGGGAAACTGATGACCTCTTTGTGTCTCAGTTTTCTTATTAAAGTATGAGAAGAACTGGATCTCCAGGGTTACCTCTAGTCATGTGTTGGTTTTTATCCTCTTTAAGAAAAACATAACATGGAGATACATCTACACGTAAATGAAAGTAACATTTGTCTACAGAGAGAGAGCTGAGCAGAATCATTCTCTTGGCATGTGGCTCACCTACAAAATCTGCCTCCTCCGATGCATCAGACTAAGACCAAGCTCTTTTTCTCTCCCAGATGGATGAAGAAAGTCACCTCGCATATCAGTAATCAAAGGATGCTGCAGCCCATCAAGCCATCAGCAACTGAAGTTGCCCCATGTGTACCCTGAGGAGATTCAGATTGGGGGGAAAAAAAAGCAGGAAACAGGATACTGACCCTAGACAGTAAAGGTGCATATCAAAAGAATGATTTCAGAGAGCACAGACTCACGCAATCTTTCCATGCGCTGAAAAATGCTAAGTTCATTAACCCGAGATGTCTGGTTTTTCTTTAATTAACAACAATCTTTTGATGTTCAGACCACCAGGGTTTTGTTGCCAAAAATGCCTGTATATCCTGGCTGCTCCTTAACTCTTCAGAACAGTCCCTCACAGCTGTCTGAGAGGCGGTCTTCCAGGCGTCAAGCCTTCTCAGTATGTCTGCTGAATAAAAATAATTCTCAGGACTTCCCAGTGACTGGGACTCTGTACTCCCAGTGCAGAGGGCCTGGGTTAGGTCCCTGCTGAGGGAACTAGATCCTGCATGCAGCAACTAAGAGACCCCAAGTGCTGCAACTAAGACCCGGCACAGCCAAATAAATACACAAATAAATACATACTTTAAAAATAATAATCCTCAAATTTTAGGGTGTGCTTTATTGGCAGCAACAAACATGAACATGACATGGTGACGGAACAACAACTATTTAACAAACAACAAGTAAACAAAGCCAAAATATATCCCAAGTTAATCAGTCATTGTTTCTCCAGATAGGATTCTCCAATTTCCATGCCTAAGTCTAGAGATTGGAGGTGACTGCTTGCCCTGTAGCAAATTGTTTCCTCTTGCTTTGAGAGTAAGTGTATGCTGGATTTCTTCTCAGCAACATGGAGAGTTCAAATCTTCTTTCCACTGGTTTCATAAAGCCTCACTTCCACATCTCAGAATCTATCCAAGTGGAGGGTTGGAGTAAAACATGGAATAACAAGTCCACATAACTAAGAAGTAGATCCCCCACTCAAAGTACTTCAGCCATCATCCTGTAAGCAATGCTCCTAATGTGGTCACCAGAATGACAGGGGCAAGCTCTCAATGTTGAGGACACTTGATTCCTACCACAGTGTAAATGGCCGGAGAATAAAGGGTTTTCTCTGTTCTGTTTAATGTTGCACCCAGTTGTGGGAATTGAGCCTGGCACACAGAATTGAACTGAAAGTCGCTCAGTTGCGTCCAACTCTTTGCAAACTCAAGGACTGTAGTCTGCTAGGCTCCTCGGTCCATGGAATTCTCCAGGATCTTCCCAACCCAGGAAACAAACCCAGGTCTCCTGCATTGCATGCAGATTCTTTACCGGCTGTGCCACCAGGGAACATCCTGGCATATAGAAGGTGCCCAATAAATGTCTAGTGAACAAATTAACCTATTCAAGTATGCTATCTTAGCAACTTCGAAAAGATTCTTTTCTCACATAGCAGTCACATATGTGTAGCTATTATCACTCTGCAGTGCAAAGGACTGATTTCTTTTCACTAGGGCACTGAGAAAGCAATAGTGCATAAATGAAATCCTAATTTGGAGCCCATTCCTTCTTTCTTACGCTAGGTCTGCTCTGGTATCTGAGTCACTTTCCCTGGTCTATTTCCTATTCTGTTGCACACTAATACTGTCACTTCCTGGAACCTGAAAAGATATTATCATTCAATTCATTTATCATTCAGTAAATGAAGGTCATTCCTGTGTCCTGGCACCTTTAGTCAGGCATTCCCTTCTCCAAGACAGGACACCTTCTAACAAAGGCGGGTCCCAAAGCCAACCTCCAATCTGAACCAGGTTAGTACCTGAAACAAAGGACAAGTGGCTGCTGCTGTTATTGCTGAGTCTCTAAGTCTTGTCTGACTCTTTGTGACCCCATGGGCTGCAGCATGCCAGGCTTCCCTGTCCCTCACCATCTCCAGAGTTTGCCCAAGTTCATGTTCATTGAATCGGTGATGCCATCCAACCATCTCAGCTTCTAACACCCTCTTCTGGAGAGGGTGAGCACATAACCTGCTTCAGCCCAGCACTGCCCACCAGAGGAGAGGGAGTCTCAACCAGAAGAGCAGATATCTGCCCTGTATGCCAACCTGGGATGAACAAGATGGGAAGACGGGACCAGAGAACCATGCGAGATCTTGAAACAACCGGGCAGGCGATTTGTGAAAAACTGAATTAGATATATGCAATCTGGGCTGATATCCATCTAGCGTATCAAAGCGCAAGTGAAATTTGACCAGAAAAGGTGGAACATGGCACAGTGTTGTTGTCTACAAGCACTAAATGTTCCCTCTGAACAGCTATACCAACTTTATCACCCAAAATACTATGACTCTGCTACTTAGATAGATAGATATACACCCATAATACCATTAGGCAATTTGACGTCTCACAAATCCAAAATACTGGAATGCTTAATAGTGAAACATTTTGAAAGCAAACACTCTGTTACTGGTTTCTGGAAAAATGTCACCTACAGAGAGATAGGTTGCAGTCAGTCACACATAATATACAGGGCATCTCAGACATGTTGAGGATTTTCCAAGCGGAATGTTACTAGGAAGAGTCTTCTCCAAAGTCAAAGCCATTTTTTCTATGCATGTGTTTCTTCTTCCACTCTCAGCACTTCCCGGGCTAGAGTAACGGAGGAGAAAAACCCTCTGCTAACCACCTTTCTGAGGTTTCTACAATTTGCTGGTTTTATACTCATGTTGGTTACCAGAATACATGCCCGCATTTAAAACTAGACTTGAAAGCATTTCAAATACTATCACTTCATCTTTTTTTATAAATGAAGCTTTTGAGCCTTAAAATGCATATGAATGGAATATACAGTCATGACTTGTTCAGTTAGAAAAACTTGGCTATTTATATACAGTAACTGTGTATAGAGCTTCTCCATCTTTGGCTGTAAAGAATATAATCAATCTGATTTCAGTGTTGGCCATCTGGTGATGTCCATGTGTAGAGTCTTCTCTTGTGTTGTTGGAAGAGGGTGTTTGCTATGACCAGTGCGTTCTCTTGGCAGAACTCTTTTAATCTTTGCCCTGCTTCATTGGAAAAGACTCTGATGCTGGGAGGGATTGGGGGCAGAAGGAGAAGGGGACGACAGAGGATGAGATGGCTGGATGGCATCACCAACTCAATGGACATGAGATTGAGTGAACTCCGGGAGTTGGTGATGGACAGGAAGGCCTGGCGTGCTGCAACTCATGGGGTTGCAGAGTCGGACATGACTGAGTGACTGAACTGAACTGAACTGCTTCATTCTGTACTCCAAGGCCAAATTTGCCTGTTACTCCACGTGCTTCTTGACTTCCTCCTTTTGCATTCCAGTCCCCTATAATGAAAAGGACATCTTTTCTGGGTGTTACTTCTAAAAGGTTTTGTAGGTGTTCATTGACTGAGTGACTGAACTGAACTGAACTGCTTCATTCTGTACTCCAAGGCCAAATTTGCCTGTTACTCCACGTGCTTCTTGACTTCCTCCTTTTGCATTCCAGTCCCCTATAATGAAAAGGACATCTTTTCTGGGTGTTACTTCTAAAAGGTTTTGTAGGTGTTCATTGAACCGTTCAACTTCAGCTTCTTCAGCGTTACTGGTTGGGGCATAGACTTGGATTACTGTGATATTGAATGGTTTGCCTTGGAAATGAACAAGTTTGTATAGTCAGCAAAAACAAGACCGGGAGCTGACTTTGGCTCATATCATAAAATCCTTATTGCCAAATTCAGACTTAAATTGAAGAAAGTGGGGGAAACCACTAGACGATTCAGGTATGACCTAAATCAAATCCCTTATGATTAAACAGTGGAAGTGAGAAATACATTTAAGGGACTAGATCTGATAGAGTGCCTGATGAAATACAGACAGAGGTTCGTGATATTGTACAGGAGACAGGGAGCAAGACCATCCCCAAGAAAAAGAAATGCAAAAAGCAAAATGGCTATCTGAGGAGGCCTTACAAACAGCAGTGAAAAGAAGGAAAGTGAAAAGCAAGGAGAAAAGAAAAGATATGCCCATTTGAATGCAGAGTTCCAAAGAATAGCAGGGAAAATACGAAAGCTTTCCTCAGTGATCAGTGCAAAGAAATAAAGGAAAGTAATAGAATGGGAAAGACTAGATATCTCTTCAAGAAAATTAGAGATACCAAGGGAACATTTCATGCAAAGATGGGCTCAATAAAGGGCAGAAATGGTATAGACCTAACAGAAGCAGAAGATATTAAGAAGAGGTGGAAAGAATACATAGAAGAACTGTAAATAAAGATCTTCACGACCCAGATAATCACGATGGTGTGATCACTCACCTTGAGCCAGACATCCTGGAATGTGAAGTCAAGTGGGCCTTAGGAAGCATCACCACAAACAAAGCTAGTAGAGGTGATGGAATTCCAGTTGAGCTATTTCAAATCCTAAAAGATGATGATGTGGAAGTGCTGCACTCTCTATGTCTGAAAATTTGGAAAACTCAGCAGTGGCCACAGGACTGGAAAAGGTCAGTTTTCACTCCAATCCCAAAGAAAGGCAATGCCAAAGATGCTCAAACTACCGCACAATTGCACTCATCTCACATGCTAGCAAAGTAATGCTTAAAATTCTCCAAGCCAGGCTTCAACAATACTTGAATGTGAATTTCCAGATGTTCAAGCTGATTTTAGAACAGGCAGAGGAACCGGAGATCAAATTGCCAACATCTGCTGGATCATCAAAAAAGCAAGAGAGTTCCAGAAAAACATCTATTTCTGCTTTAATGACTATGCCAAAGCCTTTGACTGTGTGGATCACAATAAACTAGAAAATTCTGAAAGATGGGAATACCAGAACACCTAACCAGCCTCTTGAGAAATCTGTATGCAGGTCAGGAAGCAACAGTTTGAACTGGACATGGCACAACAGACTGGTCCCAAATAGGAAAAGGAGTACGTCAAGGCTGTATATTGTCACCCTGCTTATTTAACTTATATGCAGAGTACATCATGAGAAACGCTGGGCTGGATGAAGAACAAGCTGCAATCAAGATTGCCAGGAGAAATATTAATAACCTCAGATATGCAGATGACACCACCTTTATGACAGAAAGTGAAGAACTAAAAAGCCTTTTGATGAAAGTAAAGGAGGAGAGTGAAAAAGTGAGCTTAAAGCTCAAAATTCAGAAAACTAAGACCATGGCATCCGGTCCCATTACTTCGTGGCAAATATATGGGGAAACAGTGGTTGACTTCATTTTGGGGGGCTCCAAAATCACTGCAGATGGTGACTGCAGCCACGAAATTCAAAGATGCTTACTCCTTAGAAGTAAAGTTATGACCAACCTAGACAGCATATTAAAAAGCAGAGACATTACTTCGCCAACAAAGGTCTGTCTTGTCAAGGCTATGGTTTTTCCAGTAGTCATGTATGGATGTGACAGTTGGACTGTAAAGAAAGCTGAGCACTGAAGAATTGATGCTTTTGAACTGTAGTGTTGGAAAAGACTCTTGAGAGTCCTTTGGACTACAAGGAGATCCAACCAGTCCATTCTAAAGGAGATCAGTCCTGGATGTTCATGGGAGGGACTGATGTTGAGGCTGAAACTCCAATACTTTGGCCACCTAATACAAAGAGTTGACTCATTTGAAAAGACCCTGATGCTGAGAAAGACTGAGGGCAGGAGGAGAAGGGGACGACAGAGGATAAGATGGTTGGATGGCATCATCCACTCAATGGACATGAGTTTGAGTAGACTCCAGGAGTTGGCGGTGGACAGGGAGGCCTGGCATGCTGCAGTCCATGGGGTTGCAAAGAGTCGGACACAACTGAGCAACTAAACTGAAACTGATGCAGGAATTGTACATTTTTCTAAATATATTGTACAGCTCAGTTACAAACAGAAACCAACTGACTTTACTGGGATCTTAAACCCTGATTCTATTAACTTAGACCAGAGTATATTTCTTTCATCAGAGCCTAGGGTCCCTAGATCTTCAGTCCCAAATCCTGCCCTCCTAAGGGAGCTGTGAAGCCTAATCAGAATGGCCCTCCAACAACTTAAATAATGAGACTACAGGTAGACTGCTATATTACTAAAGTAATATACAGATGTCTTCTGAAGCTAGTAGCTTCAAAGAACTAACATTAAACCAGTCAGGTCCCTGTGGAAGAGTGAATATCTTTATAAACCTCCAGATGAGAAACGCTTTATTAATATGAAAAAAAGGACTATTCTTAATAAAAGCTCAGAAAGAGGTTTCTTTCTGTTAAAACCACAACATAGCCTCAGAGGGAAAGCACGTCACTGTTTGAGAGCTAGAAGCCCATTTGTTCTCACTGCCTATCTTCCACCCTTAGAAAAATGACTAGAGAGAAAGGGGGAAAAAAAAGGCTTGTGTTAGCATTCTTAGTATACTGGTACAGGTGGGTGTTGTGCAGTAGCTGCAATTGTAATACAAATTTCTTACCTGTGAGAGTGAAACATGACAGGTTTGCAGAAAACATTCAACTGGTAATAGCTGGAACTATATCTCAGTAGGACTTCCCAGGTGGTGCTAGTGGTAAAGAACCTGGCTGCCAAATGTAGGAGACATAAGAGACTCAAGTTTGATCCCTGGGTTAGAAAGACCCCCTGGAGGAGAAAAGGGCAACCACTCCAGTATTCTACTCTGGATAATCCCATGGACAGAGGGGCCTGGCATGCTACGGTCCATGGGGTCACATGGAGTCAGACACAACTGAAGTGGCTTAGCACACAGACACACACACATCTCAGTAGGAGAGGCTTAGGCATAGAACAGAATTCAAAAGTAGATCTGGGGATTTCCCTGGCAATCCAGTGGTTAGGGCTCTGCCCTTTTACTGCAAGGGGCATGGGTTCAACCCCCTAATTGGGGAACTAAAATCCTGCAAACCAGATGGCACTGCCAAAAAAAATGTGGTTATTTTGTGGGAGGCCCTTCGGTGATTGAGTAGGTAGGTTAGAAATACAAATATTGCTAACTTGATAACAGCAGATATAGATAAATTTATGTAAAAATTTAATTATAGAATATAGGTTGTAGGCATATGAACATTCACAATACAATTATTCTATATATTTGAATTTGTCATAATAAAATGTTAGACACTGTTGAGGAAAAACCACACTACAGAGGAGTTAGTTCACTGAGCTTAGTTTATCAGGGGCTACATGCGGCTCAGTCAGTACATACTGGTAGCATCATTGAGCAGCTTGAATCTAAAGGCGGGCTGAATGTTCTCTGCAGGTTGGCATGTATGAGCTCACTCCTGACTGCTAGGATGAACTTTAATAACAGTCAATAACATTTGCAACAACATGGATGGATCTTGAGGGCATTATGCTAAGTAAAAAAAAAATTGTTAGTTCACTGAGCTTAGTTTATCAGGGGCTACATGCGGCTCAGTCAGTACATACTGGTAGCATCATTGAGCAGCTTGAATCTAAAGGCGGGCTGAATGTTCTCTGCAGGTTGGCATGTATGAGCTCACTCCTGACTGCTAGGATGAACTTTAATAACAGTCAATAACATTTGCAACAACATGGATGGATCTTGAGGGCATTATGCTAAGTAAAAAAAAAATAAAAAAGCCAGACAAAGACAAATACTGAATGCTATAACTTATATGTGGAATATTAAAAAATAATCAAACACACAGGAAGAGAAAGTAGAAAACTGACTACCAGGGGCTAGGGGGTGGAGAAAACAAGCAGAGGTTGGTAAAAGGGTGCAATCTTTCATCTGTAAGATGACTAAGTTCTAGGACCTAACATAAAACATAGGGACTATGAGTTTATAACATTTTATATAACTGAAATTTGCTAAGAGAGTAGAACACAAACGTTCACAACAACAATAGAAATTTCTTTAAAGGATAAAAAGGGAAATCCTTTTGCAATGTATATTAAAACACATATCAAATCACTATTCATTAATTATATCTCAGTAAAGCTGAAATTTTTTAAAAAAAATAGTCAGTAACCTACTTGGATTAGATGAATTTCTGGGGCTCTACACACCCAGTCATCTTTATTCTTTACATGGAAAGCAAGGATCTAGTAATAAAAACCTGGGCTCTGGATCATAGTTCAGATTTTGATTCTACCACTTTACACTCATCAGTCTTCCTGATCCTCTCCCCATACATCAGAAAAACAAAGACTGCTGAGCACTGAAGAATTGATGCTTTTGAACTGTAGTGTTGGAAAAGACTCTTGAGAGTCCTTTGGACTACAAGGAGATCCAACCAGTCCATTCTAAAGGAGATCAGTCCTGGATGTTCATGGGAGGGACTGATGTTGAGGCTGAAACTCCAATACTTTGGCCACCTAATACAAAGAGTTGACTCATTTGAAAAGACCCTGATGCTGAGAAAGACTGAGGGCAGGAGGAGAAGGGGACGACAGAGGATAAGATGGTTGGATGGCATCATCCACTCAATGGACATGAGTTTGAGTAGACTCCAGGAGTTGGCGGTGGACAGGGAGGCCTGGCATGCTGCAGTCCATGGGGTTGCAAAGAGTCGGACACAACTGAGCAACTAAACTGAAACTGATGCAGGAATTGTACATTTTTCTAAATATATTGTACAGCTCAGTTACAAACAGAAACCAACTGACTTTACTGGGATCTTAAACCCTGATTCTATTAACTTAGACCAGAGTATATTTCTTTCATCAGAGCCTAGGGTCCCTAGATCTTCAGTCCCAAATCCTGCCCTCCTAAGGGAGCTGTGAAGCCTAATCAGAATGGCCCTCCAACAACTTAAATAATGAGACTACAGGTAGACTGCTATATTACTAAAGTAATATACAGATGTCTTCTGAAGCTAGTAGCTTCAAAGAACTAACATTAAACCAGTCAGGTCCCTGTGGAAGAGTGAATATCTTTATAAACCTCCAGATGAGAAACGTTTTATTAATATGAAAAAAAGGACTATTCTTAATAAAAGCTCAGAAAGAGGTTTCTTTCTGTTAAAACCACAACATAGCCTCAGAGGGAAAGCACGTCACTGTTTGAAAGCTAGAAGCCCTTTTGTTCTCACTGCCTATCTTCCACCCTTAGAAAAATGACTAGAGAGAAAGGGGGAAAAAAAAAGGCTTGTGTTAGCATTCTTAGTATACTGGTACAGGTGGGTGTTGTGCAGTAGCTGCAATTGTAATACAAATTTCTTACCTGTGAGAGTGAAACATGACAGGTTTGCAGAAAACATTCAACTGGTAATAGCTGGAACTATATCTCAGTAGGACTTCCCAGGTGGTGCTAGTGGTAAAGAACCTGGCTGCCAAATGTAGGAGACATAAGAGACTCAAGTTTGATCCCTGGGTTAGAAAGACCCCCTGGAGGAGAAAAGGGCAACCACTCCAGTATTCTNATGAATCCGCCACAGGTGTATATGAACTCCCAAACATGAACCCCCCTCCCACCTCCCACCCCACATCATCCCTCCGGATCATCTCCATGCACCAGCCCCAAGCATCCTGCATTCTGCATCAAACATAGACTTGCAATTCATTTCTCACATGATAGTATACATATTTCAATGCTATTCTCCCAAATCATCCCACCCTCTCCCTCTCCTTCTCCCTCAGAGTCCAAAAGTCCACTCTACACATCTGTGTCTCTTTTGCTGTCTTGCATACAAGGTCCTCATTACCATCTTTCTAAATTCCATATATATGCATTAGTATACTGTATTGGTATTTTTCTTTCTGGCTTACATCACTCTGTATAATTGGTTCCAGTTTCATCCATCTTATTAGAACTGATTCAAATGTATTCTTTTTAATGGCTGAGTAATACTCCATTGTGTATATGTACCACAGCTTTCTTATCCATTCATCTGCTGACGGACATCTAGGTTGCTTCCATGTCCTGGCTATTATAAACAGTGTTGTGATGAACATTGGGGTACATGTGTCTCTTTCTATTCTAAAAATATATTTTTAATTTATTGAAGCATTCTTGATTTTCCTTTTTTTTTTTAACATTATTGGAGTATAGTTGATTTACAATACTGTGTTAGTTTCAGGTATACAGCAAAGTGATTCAATTATACATATACATATATTCATTCTTTTTCAGATTATCTTCTCATTAGGTTATCACAGAATATTGAGTAAAGTTCCCTGTGCTGTACCGTAGGTCCTTGTTGATTATCTATCTTATTTACAGTAGCATGTGTATAAGCTTCTGATTTAACCTTCCCCCCCAACATTTCCCCTTTGATAACCATAAGTTTGGTTTTGAAATCTATAAGTCTGCTTATTTTTATAAATAAGTTCATTTGCATTATTATTTTTTATAAATAAGTTCGTTTGTATTTGTATTGTATCAGAGCTTCCCTCGTAGCTCAGTCAGAAAAGAATCTGACTGCAATAGAGGAGACTTGGGTTCGATTCCTGGGTTGGGAAGATCCCCTGGAGAAGAAAATGGCAACCCACTCCAGTATTCTTGCCTGGAGAATACTGGACAGAGGAGCCTGGCAGGCAACAGTCCATGGGGTTGCAAGAGTCAGACATGACTTAGCAACTAAATCACCACCATCATTTGTATTATTTTTAATTAGAGTCCATATAGTAAATTATATGATATTTGTCATTGTCTGACTTAGTTCATTTAGTATGATAATCTCTAGGTCCATCCACATTGCTGCAAATGGCATTAATTCTTTTTTGTGGCTAATATTCCATTGTTTATGTGTACCATATCTTCTTTATCCATTCCTCTGTCAATGGACTTTTAGGTTGCTCCCAAGTCTAGGCTATTGTAAATAGTATTGCACTAATTTCAATTCTACACAAGTGAGCACAGGGTAGGAGAAGTTTGGTTATGATTTCATATTGACTTGAGCTTTGCCCCAGAGGAGGCAATAGCACCCCACTCCAGTACTCTTGCCTGGAAAATCCCATGGACAGAGGAGCCGGGTGGGCTGCAGTCCATGGGGTCACTAAGAGTTGGACATGACTGAGCGACTTCACTTTTATTTTTCACTTTCATGAATTGGAGAAGGAAATGGCAACCCACTGCAGTGTTCTTGGCTGGAGAATCTCAGGGACGGGGGAGCCTGGTGGGCTGCCGTCTATGGGGTCGCACAGAGTCAGACACAACTGAAGCAACTTAGCAGCAGCAGCAGCAGAGTGTTGCCCAGGACTGTCTAGAACTGTTAAAATCCCTTTTAGGCAGTAGGATATCAAAGTACCATCAGTATTTCTTTTTCAGAACATTAGAAATATAGATAAATTCTTTTAAGGAGACTCTATATTAACTTCCATACATCTACTGAAAAATATCCGGGTTGTTGAATGATGACCCTGAGGTCCCCAAAATTTCTAAAGTGGCTCCTGAATCATGGTGATGAAAGGGACAAAAGGGGAAAACAGCTGTTCACTCTTCTAGAACTCAGTTCTGTCTGTTCCATTTTATCTATTAAAATAGGGAGAAAGAGGAAAAGAAATTGCAGGAGATAAATTTATAAAGGAAGTTCAATTTTTTTAGCCCATATTTTGCACTCTGATGTTAGAAGTCTATGCCCCTCAGATAGAGATTTAGTGCACACAAATGTCAAGGAAACATAATCATTTTTGTCATTACCTGAATAATTATATAAATATACATGATCTAGAAAATAAGAAAAATCTAGCATGCTGAATAAAATAAAATATATAATGATGTGAGGAAATAAACACATTATATTGAGAAATGCGTATTCTTTTCTAATTCAGCATGACGGTTTTCCTTCAAGATAATAAAGAGAATTTTGACTTTAAAGATAGCTAAAAATATCACTTAGAGTTATTGAGAGAAATGAAAATGATTACTATTATTAGTCTTGTTGGAGTGGCTGAAATGCCGTGTGGGTCTGGTACACTGGTTGCCATGGTGTATACTGTTGCATTCTCCAAAAAGAGGATAAAACAATTCTGCAATCAATAACAAAGACTGAAAGATTGAATTCCACAGCACAGACTGCAAAACAGCTTTTTTCCATATCTGCTTTTTCCTTCCACTATCAGGAGTAACAGAATATACACTAAATGATGGTACTTTCTAGAACTGCTAAACTAGAGGTGTAAACCGTGTGTTCTTGGTGGTTCAATTCAAATTTGGCCAGCTTTTATGTCACTGTCTCACCATTTACAGAACAAGTCCAATTTATGCTAGTCATACAAACTAGATTATTCTGTTTTTCTGACCATTTCACATTGATAGCTGTATATGAGACAATAATGTGGCTTTTCAGTGTCTAAGATGATGATCCTTTTTCAAAATTTAATGCTTGAGATCACTGACCTCTAACGCAAGACTTTCCCCCTATCAGCTCTATGCTTCTCCCTATACCTCTCAACGATCATACCTCCTCCAATCTCCTCGTTCTCTACCTTTCCCTTTAAAACAGAAAAATGTCTTGAAGTTTCTTCTTTTGATAAATTTTCTTCTCTATCATCTTCTGTTTCAATGACCTCATCCTTCACCATGTCTTCCAAAATGTCCCCCATAAAGATGCCCACTTCAGTCTAAAAAATGACAGTTCCCAGTTTTTCTTTTCAACATGGATGGAAACACAAATGTCCACTGGAGGGTGAATGAGTAAGCAATATGAGGTAAACACGTAGAATGGAATATTATTCAGCCTTAAAGGGTAAGGAAATTCTCACACGCTCCAACATGGATGAACTCTAGACATTACAATAACTGAAATAAGCTAGTCACAAAATGACAGACATCATACCACTTACATTAGGTATATAGTATAAGCAAATTCATAAAGATACGAGGAAGAAAGGCGGTTGCCAGGGGCTGAGAAAACGGAGGAAAAGTAGTTATTATTTAATGGATATGAGCTTCAGTTTGGGAAAATGCAAAAGTTCTAGAGAGGAATGGTGGTGACTTTCTCACAGAAATGCTAATGTACTTTATGCCAGTGAACTATACACTTAAAAATGCTAACTGGTAAATTTAAACATAAAATAAAAAATAGATCAAAACTACCTTGCAAATTCAGAGTAAGAGGAATTTTTAAATTAAAGTAACAGGAAACAAACTTTCAAAAAAGACTAATAAATACTTTTTATCAGAATTTTAGGAATAAATGAACAAATTAATATTAAGTACTTAAAGAAGAATGACGACAGACATTAGAAAAAGAATCACATTAAAAAGAAATTCAGAAAAGACATTACAGTCAATGATTCAAACTAATTTTTCAAATTTCTTTGTTTTAGAGTTAATATAAATTGTTCTTGAAACTGAATTCAAAACAGCTTGTACCTTGTTGATGAAGAAAAGTGTACTTTGCTGTTGTTAATTTCAACAATATTCTCTAAGGGAGAAAGGTAATTATCCATAACAAATAACTTAAAAGTAACTATTTCCATATCAAAACAGCATATTTGACATTATCAATTTATTTATTTAAAGATTGCAATAAAGATGAAAGAAAGCTATAAGATTACAGTTTGCTGCTGCTGCTGCTGCTGCTAAGTCACTTCAGTCATGTCCAACTCTGTGCGACCCCATAGACGGCAGCCCACCGGGCTCCCCCGTCCCTGGAATTCTCCAGGCAAGAATACTGAAGTGGGTTGCCATTTCCTTCTTCAATGCAAGCATGCATGCTAAGTCACTGCAGTCGTGTCCAACTCTATGTGACCCTATGGACAGCAGCCCTTATGGACAGACAGCAGCCCACCAGGCTCCTCTGTCCACAGGATTCTCCAGGCAAGAATACTGGAGTGGGTTGCTATTTCCTTCTCCAGTGATTACAGTCTAATACCTGCTATTAACTTCTCCTTCCATAAGCATCTAATCTTTAAAATAAATTTGGTTCAGTATAAACTTTCTTTTAGCAGAGCGAACCTCTATTTTATTTAAGAAAAGATAAACAAGTGAAAGAATAGAATATATAATTCCTGCTTTCTTGTCTTGCAAATTAAATCTAATTCAACAGAGACTTGCAAGAGCATGCAATTGGCAAAACCCAGTATGAAATTCTAGGGCTACAAAGATGACTAAGGCCTTTTCCCCCTGTTCTCAAGGAACTAAGTCTCAGGAAAATACAAACATGCATGTAAATGCATCATCTCTCTGTTGTGAGCAGAGATTCAAAGAAGTTGACTTAACAACAGAGGCAGATTCAAAGTATAGTAGGGACCCAAAGAAGCAGTCAACGTGAAGACAGTGATTCTGGAGCCCTCTTAAAGGAAAATAAAAAAAAAGAAAAGAAAATTACAAGTCTCTGTAGTTTGGAATGGGCTTCCCTGGTGATGCAGACGGTAAAGAACCTGCCTGCAGTCAGGGAGACCTGCATTCGGTTCCTGAGTTGAGAAGATGCCCTGGAGGAGGGCATGGCGACCACTCCAGTATTCTTGCCTGGAGAATCCCCATGGACAGAGGAATCCGGCGGGCTACAGGCCATGGGGTCGCAAAGAGTCGGACACGACTGAGCTGACTGAGCACAGCACAGCACATAGTTTGGAATGGGTGTCTAGAAAAAAACCAATATAAATAGTAGTATCACCTTACATTTCTCATATCACCTTAGGTTTCATTGTAAAATTTATTAAGCAATTCCTCACACACTGCTGGATATAAACAACCCATGGAGGCCTGTGTGTGTGTGTGTGTGTGTGTGTGTGTGTGTGCACTCAGTCGTGTTCAACTTTTTGCGACCCGATGGACTGTAGCCCTCCAGACTCATCTGTCCCTGAGATTTTCTAGGAAACAATACTGGAGTGATTTGCCATTGGCTTCTCCAGGGGATCTTCCTGACTCAGGGACTGAACCCAGGGCTCCTGCATTGCAGGCGGATGCTTTACCATCCAAGTCACCATGAAAGCACTAAAAGCAACCTAGGAAGCCCAGGATTGCTCATGATAAACTCTTTTAATTCCTAAACTGCTTCCTCACTGCACTTACACCAACATATTCACAAAACAAAGGCATAAGGAAATTGTGGATTGCAGAAACAAATCTACAAGAAACAAAAAAAGGTCAGAAGCAAGTTCTGATATATCACATTTTCAGGTTGAGAAACATCCATTAAAAGTAAATGGAAACAACCTCTTATCCTTCTGAGGCTTTCTGAAAAAAAAAAAAAGAAAGAAAGATTAACTAACACTAGACACAGATTTGGCATTTTCAAATATACCCACAAATGGTAGCCATTCGCCATGTGTAGAGAATTCTCTAAAAAGTAATTAATTGCTGCTGTAATCTAATAATCTAATAGTTTAATTGAAATTATCTGATTACCACAATATAGAAGAACTACTGTAAGCCATGCCTCCTGATTACTGTCAACACTAAGAAAAGCATTTGTGTAAAAAAAAAAAAAAAAGTAGAGAACACTAAAAGAGAGTTTGCTTCCAATCCTGCTGTATATTATTTATGGAGGGAATAAACTTTAGAGTGGTTGATGATGTTTGCTTTCAATTAATAGGTCACTGTAGATAAAACTGTCAGCCCCTCCTTCTGAGTTATTTCCTCTAGCTTAATTAACCCATTTTTTTTTCTGTATTTAGTCTTTCCCTTCTCCGGGAGATCTTCCCAGCACAGGGATAGAACCAGGTCTCCCTCATTGCAAGTGGATTCTTTACCAGCTGAGCCACCAGGGAAACCCTTCTGTACTAGCAAACAAGGAAAAATCATTTGAAGTTGTGTATAATGTTTTCCAAAAAAATCTTTTTCCAAGTTTATATTGACTTTAATGATATTTGACAGTCTGAAAACTATATTATTTTATTTGAAGCATCAATAGCAACTTCAAATTTAGCAAGAGAAAAATTGTAAAAAATAATCATCATGAACTTAGGAAAATTACAGTTCCTGCTAAGTGAACATGCTGCTGCTAAGTCACTTCAGTCGTGTCCGACTCTGTGTGACCCCATAGACGGCAGCCCACCAGGCTCCCCCGTCCCTGGGATTCTCCAGGCAAGAATACTGGAGTGGGTTGCCATTTCCTTCTCCAATGCATGAAAGAGAAAAGTGAAAGTGAAGTCGCTCAGTCTGTCCGACTGTTAGCGACCCCATGGACTGCAGCCCACCAGGCTACTCCATCCATTGGATTTTCCAGGCAAGAGTACTGGGGTGGGGTGCCATTCATAAACATCAATAAAATATACCGATACAAGTAACTGAATGAAGTTCCTAACCAGTATATTCCTTTACAAGAAGTCTATGTCAGACAGATAAATAACCACATCTAACTTAAATTGTTTAGGAAGGGAGTATTTTCTCAGTTTGAAATTAAGAAAAGCAATATAATACAGTATATGGATAGTACTAGACTGGAAATGGGCAAGACTAGTTTCAAGTCCAGACTTACTTCTAACTAAATGTTTTATTATCTTGAAAGTAACTCCGAGAGATGGTGATGAACAGGGAGGCCTGGCGCGCTGCGATTCATGGGGTCGAAAAGAGTCGGACACAACTGAGCGACTGAACTGAACTGAACTGATAGTTAAAACATCTGAAAATGAAGATATTGGACTACAGAAACTGAAAACTCCTTCCTATGGTATTCCTTCTCTTCTTTTGATAACCCTGCTTTTCCACTTTTGAGTAAGCACAGGATACACCTATGCTAACTTCCTTTCTCCTTTTTCTTCGTTTGCCAAGGCAAGACTGGGGTCTAACTTGGAGAGAAGAAACAGACAAGACATTTCTATGGAAAATGTGAGTTCTTTAAAGAACACTAGTTAGGGAAATGAGACTAGACCAGTTTGCTAATCTCCCTAAACTTCACTGTGTCCATCTATAACGTGAAATGATAAAATTATCCCAAGGATTAATGAGATGATCCATATGTAGGCCTTGCTGCATAGAAAGCATTTAATAAGTTCTGGCTATTATTGCTATTGTTTATTTATAGTGGGGAGGTAGAAGGTGAAATTAGACAAGTCCAGAATCATCTATATCCCCTCTTTCTTCTTTTAATTTTATTTTCCCTTTCCTTGCAAACATTTACAGTTCCACTTCACTGTGATGATCTATATGAAAAGTCAAGTGGTATTTTAGTTTAGCAACAAGAGAAAGTAGGCCTTTTGAATTAGCATTTTATGTTTATTTGATCCCTCTAGGCTCTTTATATTGGACATAGGAAATCAGCAAGGTCCTCTTTTAAAGGAAATGTTTTCTTGCTAACCCTACATTGCTTTCCAGTTTAGGCCCTTGTCATTGTGCTTCCACAAATGACACAATTTAACAGTGCATGGGTGGATTCTCTAGAGACTAAGAAGGCTCATGAAAACATGCATAAGAGAGGTGTGCCATTTCCCTCAGCACTACACATTGCACCCAATTTAGAAAGACAAACTCTAAGCAGATGGGTCTCCTGGCCTCTTTCCAAAACATGATTCGAATTGTTCTTCAAAGACACCACGAATCAAAAGCTGACTGAGGTTGCAAACAATTTTTATGTCTCAGAGAATCAAGTGACAAGGCCACTGTGAGGCACTGCTTTAATTATTATACCTTTTAATGACTTGCTTTTTCAAGTATTAGAGCTGGCGGCATAAGTAATTTGAGGCTTTCCTAAGATTATAATGAAATATTTCTTACTTTCAGTTATCTATCCAGTCAGATGGACAGTGACTGACCCTTAACAACAGTGCAGTGGCCTGTAAGAAATACATCTCTGATTTTAATCCTGTTTCTCAATAGAGCACAACCTACATCACACAACCCATCACCCGAAGTGTGGCAACTGAGACTGAAGGAACAATGGCAGGAAGTGGCCCGCAACTGGATGAGTTAACATTTCAGTCAGTATCCTAAATGACAGCACAAAGAGCATGCTTATTAAGTCTGAACAGGAAGCCAGGTTTGAAGGAAGGCAGTGGCCAGCACCTGAGAAAATGCTAATCAGCTCTCTGGGATCATGTCTCATTGGATCCTTATCGAAAGCAACACAACAGAACTAGGCAAGGAGAGTACAGATAGACACAGTGGAAGAGAGAAAAGCACTAAGCTAGTCAGAGCTCTGAGGTCAAGACCTAACTCTGCCATCTACAGATAAATATATAATACATATTTATTATTATTATAATTATATAGTATAAATATATATTTTAAAACATATATTTAAATCTTGAGCATATCACTCTGCTTCTCTATAATCTGTCAACTATAAATTATAAAAATATCCTACCACACCTATTTGCTAGAGTTTTGTAAAACTCAAACTGCATCTGTTCACTCGATTTTAAAAATAAAGACATGAAAAACATGCATTCCAGAGAAAATAATCTGTTTTCTGTTGTCCTACTCATATGGAAGTTTTATGGAGGGAATTACATTTATGGAAGACAGTCTGCATCACCTGTGCTATGCCACGGCCGAGGCCACTGCCACCAGCTCACCCTCGCACCCAGGCCCTCCCCTGGCTGAGAATAACATCTGTGCATGAGGACTCTCGACACTCACCACCAGATCCCTTCTCTGCTCTGAACCTCAAACAATTCAGTCCACCTAACATCCCCACCTGCCTATCTAAGAAGCACGGCTAAGCTTACTTTATAATAAGAATAATAATGACAGTGATGATAACAGCAGTTAATTTATTGAACCCTTACCTCATGTCAGGCTGCTATACAACATATGTTTTCAATACCACCTTATTGTTTCTGCCCTGGCAGGCCTTTCCTAGGCAATTCCTAGGCAGGTTGATAAGAGGAGGAGAAAGGGGTCTGGAATTCTCAAGGAGGGGGAAAGAACAAATGTCTTGTCTTTTTTTCTCTACATTCCTTAGTCTTAGTCACATAAAACTTCATTTTTTCTTTAAGGGAACTGATGATTATACAACAAACAACTCGGTTTAAACTCTGTGGTAAGGATTATATAACAACAAGGTATCCGGCTTGAGGACAGCTTCTCCTTCCTGAAAACCTTCCAGCTAATCTTGTCATTTTAAAATGTATATTATGGGAGTGGGTCTGGTAAGACCTTTCTATTGTTAGTTCTAATCCTGTTATCTTAAAATGTATATTGTGTGCATGGGTCTGGTAAGACCTTTACAACCTTGAAACAGTGTTTTGATTTATTGTAATAACCAATTGAAAAAGTATATAACTCCCTTTTCTAAGGCTAGCGAGGGAGGCAGTCTCCGTGTCCCCTCTGATGTCTAGGTCAGAAAGTGGACTGCAGCCTACCAGGCTCCTCCATCCATGGGATTTTCTAGGCAAGAGTACTGGAGTGGGTTGCCATTGCCTTCTCCCAGAAGACCTATAACTAAATACAAATTTCAAACATATCAATTATATGGGAACTTACAGCTAGTCTATGAACTTATTCCAAGATGTCTGGCTCTAGATTAGTGATCACATCCTCATGATTATCTGGGTCATGAAGATCTTTTCTGTACAGTTCTTCTGTGTATTCTTGCCACCTCTTCTTAATATCTTCTGCTTCTGTTAGGTCCATACCATTTCTATCCTTTATCGAGCCCATCTTTGCATGAAATGTTCCCTTGGTATCTCCAATTCTCTTGAGGAGATCTCTAGTCTTTCCCATTCTGTCGTTTTCCTCTATCTCTTTGCATTGATTGCTGAAGAAGGCTTTCTTATCTCTTCTTGCTATTCTTTGGAACTCTGCATTCAGATGCTTATATCTTTTCTTTTCTCCTTTGCTTTTCGCCTCTCTTCTTTTCAGTGCTATTTGTAAGGCTTCTCCAGACAGCCATTTTGCTTTTTTGCATTTCTTTTCCATGGGGATGGTCTTGATCCCTGTCTCCTGTACAATGTCACGAACCTCATTCCATAGTTCATCAGG
>SJYX01020287.1:105374-126937 GCA_006410675.1 Oreotragus oreotragus
TTTGAACTGTGGTGTTGGAGAAGACTCTTGAGAGTCCCTTGGACTGCAAGGAGATCCAACCAGTCCATTCTGAAGGAGATCAACCCTGGGATTTCTTTGGAAGGAATGATGCTAAAGCTGAAACTCCAGTACTTTGGCCACCTCATGCGAAGAGTTGACTCATTGGAAAAGACTCTGATGCTGGGAGGGATTGGGGGCAGGAAGAGAAGGGGACGACCAAGGATGAGACGGCTGGATGGCATCATGGACTCGATGGACGTGAGTCTGAGTGAACTCCGGGAGATGGTGATGGATAGGGAGGCCTGGTGTGCTGCGATTTATGGGGTCGCAAAGAGTCGGACATGACTGAGCGACTGAACTGAACTGAACTGAACTGGATGTAGATGACACCACCCTTATGGCAGAAAGTGAAGAGGAACTAAAAAGCCTCTTGATGAAAGTGAAAGTGGAGAGTGAAAAAGTTGGCTTAAAGCTCAACATTCAGAAAATGAAGATCATGGCATCCGGTCCCATCACTTCATGGCAAATAGATGGGAAAAAAGTGTCAGACTTTATTTTGGGGGGCTCCAAAATCACTGCAGATGGTGATTGCAGCCATGAAATTAAAAGACGCTTACTCCTTGGAAGAAAAGTTATGACCAACCTAGGTAGCATATTCAAAAGCAGAGACATTACTTTGCCAACTAAGGTCCATGTAGCTAAGGCTATGGTTTTTCCTGTGGTCATGTATGGATGTGAGAGTTGGACTGTGAAGAAAGCTGAGCACCGAAGAATTGATGCTTTTGAACTGTTCAAGACAAGGGCAATATTGCAGATACACTATATTGAAATTTAAGAGGCTACTTTAAAGAAATATGTCATCAACTACATAGTATAGATAGTGTCCCCCTTCCAATCCTTAGCCATTATACTTAACTGACATCCAGAGCACTCAACGTCTTTATCCACTTTACTCCCTTCTTTCAATTTTAGCTTTTTCACCAAGACCCCAAGAGAAAACGACTTAGACTTCATCCACAATGATTATCTTGGGATGCCTAATATTTGTAAAATGCAATCGTTCTCTTTGAAGGAAGAATAAAAATAAAAATCATTTTAATGTTTTTGCTAATAATTATCCTTCCTGTACTAAATACAGCAACTGGTGATTGATAAGTACCTATTAGATGAATGAATAAATTAACAAATGCTTGTATTGCTGCAACAAAAAAAAATTCTTAAGGAAACAAGTTGGCATCCATACAAACTTTCCTAACTAGAGACAGAGATCCTTCATTTTCCCTCATCCCTCAAATCCTACTATTCAAAGATTAGTACATAAATATTGGCAATTACATATTTGATGTTTTATATGCCCAGCATATTACTGCATATAATATGCTTGTTTTTAGTAAGTAACACTCATGACATTACAAACTGGAATCCCATTATAATGCTATGTATTAAATTGGTAATTCCTTATGTAATCAAGTATACGGTTAACTGGTTAACTTCATTTTCATTCAAAAAGGTTTTTATAATAAGATGTTTTAGGGTTTAAAAGATTTTAGACTAAGAATTAAAAGACTAAAGTTGTAGCCTTTTTTGCTACAATGCTGTCACATCTACATATCAAATGGAAATTTAGAATATGTGATCTCTAAGGTTCTGGGCCCTTTCACTATTAAAACTTCTTACTTTCAGTATAATCTTAAATGATTATAGAGATGAAAGATGGTTTGTACAAATTATTAGGCCTAGGTTAATCAGATGCTTAGTTCTGAACGAGCAGTGCAGCTTCTTACTTTTCATGATCTTTATTATAAAAGTCACATCTTTTTAATTTTAAAAAAGATAATGTTAGGCCGCAACCACTATTAACACACCATTTTCTTCCATAGAAAGTTTAAAATTTTGCCTATTTTTAGTGAACTTTATATAATTTGTATCAAAGAAAATTATTTCTACCTTCTTTTTTACTTACGTTGCCATAAATTTTCATTTTGTTGCCTTGTTTGTGTTAATTGTAATATGAGCATAGTTAATATGACTTCATATTCCTTGCCAGAGATCTACATTTTTCACAATTATAAACATATTTAGCCATGTAGAGTTTTAAAAAATATATTTAAGATTATTTCCTCAGAACTGATTCCTAGAAGTTGACTTCTTGCTTGTGTACACTTTCATGTTTTTAATACATATTTCAAAATAATTTTCCAAAAAAATATTGCCAGGAAGCAAACCCTATTTGAAATACTTTATCTACACAGAATTTGTACCTACAAACAAAAAGCAGAGATTACTCTTCAATTCTCTGAACTTTTTCATTTCTAAAACTAGTGCCTTTCTAGTTTATCAAGATGTCTTCTTAGAGACTTTACTTATACACTGCTATTCTTTTTGTTTAGAAATAAATTCCAGCTGCTGCTGCTGCTGCTGCTGCTAAGTCACTTCAGTTGTGTCCGACTCTGTGCAACCCCATAGACGGCAGCCCACCAGGCTCCCCCATCCCTGGGATTCTCCAGGCAAGAACACTGGAGTGGGTTGCCATTCCCTTCTCCAGTGCATGAAAGAGAAAAGTGAAAGTGAAGTCGCTCAGTCTGTCCGACTGTTAGCGACCCCATGGACTGCAGCCCACCAGGCTACTCCATCCATTGGATTTTCCAGGCAAGAGTACTGGGGTGGGGTGCCATTGCCTTCCCCGAAATTCCAGCTAATGGTCAAATAAAATTAAATCTATTAAGAAATCAATGGAGGTTAAAAACCAGGAATTACTGGTCTAGTTAGCTAGTACAATTTTCTACTGAATGAAGCCTCAAAACCACCACCTGTTTAACAATTTAGAGTTCTTACTAGTGTGCTTATATTTGAATTGTGTGTTAGATATGAGCCATCAGGGCTCCTGGTGCACCATCTCTTCCATTTAAATACTTTATCACATTATTCTCATGGCATAACTGGAGTTCAAATAATATTCTGCCTCAGTTCAGGGAGTAAGTTAATGGAAGCGCTTTTTGCCATTCTAACTCTGCAGAGGGAACTATGCCTTTTTAGGGCTGATGTCTTACTGAACTGATTTATGGAAATAAAAGAAGGAAAGAAGGGATGAAGGATGGATAGATAAATGGATGGAAGCAAGGGAGGAAGGAAGAAAAGAAGGAAGGAAGGGGGAGGGAGGGAGGAAGAGAGAGATGGAGGAAGATGGCAGAGGGAGGTATCACTATCCAATGGCTAATACAATACCGTAAAAATGAACCAAATTATTCACAAAGGAATACCAATTAGGCAATAAAATCCTGTTTGGGTTTAAAATGTGGACTGAAATTATGGTATTTTTCTTAGTCTATAAAGTATCAAACTATCCTGTTCTCTAGTCTTTTTTTTTTTTTTTTTTTTCCCTTTCATTTATACAAAAGAAGAAAAGATCTGTTTTTATAACTTCAATCACCTAGCTGAAAACTTAAAAAATGGGATACTTGNTAGATGTGTATAAGAGACAGGTCTATAAAGTATCAAACTATCCTGTTCTCTAGTCTTTTTTTTTTTTTTTTTTTTGCCTTTCATTTATACAAAAGAAGAAAAGATCTGTTTTTATAACTTCAATCACCTAGCTGAAAACTTAAAAAATGGGATACTTGAATAAAGTGAATAAGATCTCTGTGGCTAGTTCCTATGTATTTTCACCATGTATGAGATGCTTAAAAGTGGACAACCAAACATTTGATAATATCCTTAACAAAATTCAAGGGGTAAGCTCTAGTGCCATCACGCAAAAGAACTACCTTCTTGCAGAGTGGAGAGCCAGGGCTTAGACCTGCAGAGAACGCCAAAAGTTTAATTTCCTTAATTGGAAATTAGTATCTATCAGAAAGAGTCTCATATGAGAAATGCTAAGGTCAAAGCTCTGAAATTAAAGCAAACTAAACAGGAAATCTGGAGAAGGCAATGGCACCCCACTGCAGTACTCTTGCCTGGAAAATCCCATGAACGGAGAAGCCTGATAAGCTGCTGTCCATGGGGTCGTGAAGAGTCGGATACGACTGAACGACTTCACTTTCACTTTTCACTTTCATGCATTAGAGGAGGAAATGGCAACCCACTCCAGTATTCTTGCCTGGAGAATCCCAGGGACAGGGGAGCCTGGTGGGCTGCTGTCTATGGGGTCGCACAGAGTCGGACATGACTGAAGCGACTTAGCAGCAGCAGAGAGAAACTCATATGCAACAAAAGTCAATGAGCAAACAAAACTCTACAAAGATGTGGTACAACAGAGTATATCTGTTACAAGAAATCAGCTTTAACTAGATATTAAAAAGAGCATCTATGGTGTATTTTCCGCCTGAGTGTTAACATATTTACAGAAGAGAAATTATTACACCCGCTAAAGCTTGGATAAGAAGATGCTCAGACAAGGCTAAAAGTGTCTGAAGAAAGAAAAGGGGGAAAAAGAATCAGTTCAGTTCAGTCGCTCAGTCATGTCCGACTCTTTGCAACCCCATGAATCACAGCACGCCAGGCCTCCCTGTCCATCACCAACTCCCGGAGTTCACTCAAACTCATGTCCATCGAGTCAGTGATGCCATCCAGCCATCTCATCCTCTGTCGTCCCCTTCTCCTCCTGCCCCCAATCCCTCCCAGCATCAGAGTCTTTTCCAATGAGTCAACTCTTCGCATGAGGTGGCCAAAGTACTGGAGTTTCAGCTTTAGCATCATTCCTTCCAAAAAAAATCCCAGGGCTGATCTCCTTTAGGCTGGACTGATTGGATCTCCTTACAATCCAAGGGACTCTCAAGAGTCTTCTCCAACACCACAGTTCAAAAGCATCAATTCTTCGGCGCTCAGCCTTCTTCACAGTCCAACTGTCACATCCATACACGACCACAGGAAAAACCATAGCCTTGACTAGACGGACCTTTGTTGGCAAAGTAATGTCTCTGCTTTTGAATATGCTATCTAGGTTGGTCATAACTTTCCTTCCAAGGAGTAAGCGTCTTTTAATTTCATGGCAGCAATCACCATCTGCAGTGATTTTGGAGCCCAAAAAAATAAAGTCTGACAGTTTCCAGTTTCCTTATCTATTTCCCATGAAGCCATGGGACCAGATGTCATGATCTTAGTTTTCTGAATGTTGACTGTTAAAAACAGAAACTATGGTTTAAACATAGTTCAATAAGTTTTAGTCAGTATTATTTCTATCACAAACTTGAAAATATTTTTAAAAGCCATCCATCATGATTTCTTTATTTATTTAAAGGAAAGGTACTAAAAATTCCTCAGTGGCTCTTAAAATAACCAGAATTTTAGAAAATAAAAAGGAAAAACAATCCTGTTTAAGGAGAAAGGTAGTATTTAACAATATTTCCCTGGAACTATTTTCGTAACATTCAAATAAACAGTAAATTATACCTGCCTGAGAAATGAGTCAGATATTAAACTATATTTCCAGTTCTTTATCTGCATAGAATACAGAGTACAGGCTAGAAATGGTGGGGCAGGAGACTATTGCAACTCTTGGAATTTGATTCAAGAGTCAGACACACCTGGCTGTGAAACTTCGTGTTTGCCACTTCTTTTATAACCCTGAGCTTTCCTGGTGGCTCAGAGGTTAAAGCGTCTGCCTCCAATGTGGGAGACCCGGGTTCGAGCCCTGGGTCGGGAAGATCCCCTGGAGAAGGAAATGGCAATCCACTCCAGTATTCTTGTCTGGAGAATCCTGTGGACAGAGAAGCCTAGTATGTTACAGTTCACAGGGTCGCAAAGAGTCGGACACGACTGAGTGACTTCACCTTCACCTTTATAACCCTGCACAAATTGCTCTTCTTCTATGGTCTGATCTCCTTAACTGAAAAATGGAGACTTACAGGTTTGCTGAAGGGATTAAATGAAGGGATTAAACCTACAGCGTTTAGTGTATCTCCAGTTGTTGGCCAACAATTCCTGTAGTGACCCTATTTCTGCTGTTCCACTTGTTGCTCAGTCGCCAAGTCACGTCTGACTCTTTGCGACCCCATGGCCTGTGGCACGCCAGGCTTCCCTGTCCCTCAACATCTCCCGGCAGTTGCCCAAGTTCACGTCCATTGAATTGGTGAGGCCATGCAACCATTTTATCCTCTGTCCCCGTTTTCTCCTCTGTCTTCAGTCTTTCCCAGCCTCAGGGTCATTTCCAAAGAGTCAGAGGTTCAGTCAGGTGGCCAAAGTATTGGAACTTCAGCTTCAGCATCAGTCCTTCCAATGAATATTTAGGCTTAATTTCCTTTAGGATGGACTGGTTGGATCTCCTTGTCGTCCAAGGGATTCTCAAGTCTTCTCCAGCACCACAGTTGAAACGCATTAATTCTCCAGCACTCAGCCTTTCTTATGGCACAACCCTCACATTCATACATGACTACTGGAAAGACCACAGACTTGAACACATGGATCTTTGTCAGCAAAATGTCTGTGCTTTTTAATACACTGTTTAGGTTTGTCGCAGCTTTCCTGCCAAGAAGCAATCGTCTTCTAATACCATGGCTATAGTCACCATCTGCAGTCATGGTAGAGCCCAAGAAGAAATCTGTCACTTCTTCCACCTTTTCCCCTTCTATTTGCCATGAAGTGATGGGACCAGATTTCATGATCTTAGTTTTTTATTATTGAGTTTTAAGCCAGCTTTTTCACTCTTCTCTTTCACCCCTCATCAAACAGCTTTTTCGTTCCTCTTTGCTTTCTGCCATTAGTGTGGTATCATCTGCATATCTGAGGTTGCTGATACTTCTCTCAACAATCTTGATTCCAGCTTGTAACTTATCCAGCCCGGCATTTCACATGATGTGCTCCACATATAAGTTAAATAAACAGGGTGACAATAAACAGCCTTGTCATACTCCTTTCTCAATTTTGAACCAGCCAGGTGTTCCATATAAGATTCTAACGACTGCTTCTTGACCCACATACAGGTTTCTCAGGAGACAGGTAAGATGGTCTGGTATTCCCATCTCTTTGAGAGTTTTCCATATTTTGTTATGTTCCACAGAGTCAAAGGCTTTAGCATAGTCAATCAAATAGAACTAGATGTTTTTCTGGGATTTCCTCACTTTCTCTATGATCTAGCAAATGTTAGCAATTTGATCTCTAGTTCCTCTGATTTTTCTAAACCCATCTTGAACATCTGGAAGTTCTCAGTTCATATACTACTGTTATAATCTTTATTATTATAACTCTCCTAATCTCTCTTGACCTTGGTCAAGCCACTTAACCTTCCATATTCCCCTTTCTTAACCTATAATATGGGAGTAATGATACCCTCTTAACGGGGTGTGTAACAGGATCAAATGAGACAACATGAAGAAACAATTTTAAAAGTAAAAGATTTCATAAAACTATCCCCAAGAGATATTTTATTTTGGATAACTCTGTCTGCATGATAATAATTTTACTCGGTAACTGAGAACTTTGCATATATCTTTTATGCTTTTTTCCCCCCTTTTAAATTGGCATTTAATTTTTGGGTGTGGTGGGTCTTTGCTGCTGCACATGGGCTTTCTCTAGTTGCTGTGAGCAGAGCCTATTCTTCACTGCACTTTGCAGCTTGCTCTTTGTGGTGGTTTCTGTCTTGTTGTGGAGCACAAGCAGGCTCTAGGCATGTGGGCGTCAGCAGTTGTGGCTTCTGGGCTCAGTAGTGGTGACACGTGGGTCTGGTTGCTCTGAGGCATGTGGGATCTTCCTAAACCAGGGATGGAACCGGTGTCTCTTTCTTTGCAAGGTGGGATTCTTAACCCCTGGACCACCAAAGAAGCTCCCCCTACCTTTCTGTTTTAACAAGAAGCTCAAAGATTTAAAAGATATGTGTCAAGCAAGAGTCTTCTCCTTAATCGATGCATGTTAAGTAAGTAATTACTCTTCTTCAACATGTACTAATGGCAGATAACAATAAGACAAGCCATAATATGCTGCACAAATTAGAAACTCAAAGAATGGTTCTCTTTCATGGTTCTGCAGTTTTCCCAGAACAATAAAGATAACTCAGAAAGCAAAGATAAAAGCTATATTCAATGATGTGCGGGAACTGGCTAACACTGGCTTGCAAGAGCCAAGTGTCAATTTTTCAAGAATTTTGCAAGTCAGTTGTAACAATTATTGAGGTTATGGTAACTTACAATTAAATACATTATATTAAAGCTAAAGAAAACTGTATACTTCAAACATATCTTTCTATTTATCACATTTACTACATTGTACTATTATACCTGTTTATGTTGAAAATACTGTATAATGGTGTTCTACTGTGCATCTGTTCCTAAATTTGTGTTTAGAAAGGCCACATTGATTAGATTAAGACTGACTATGTGGGAATATTTACACACCAGAAATTTACAATTGCTATACAAAGGTGACTTGGTTTAGTGCTAAAGGTGAGATTTGAGTTTAATGATCATAATTCATACAAGAGTGATAAACAGTTATGGAGTAAATCAGCTATAACTGGGAAAAGAGTGGATTGGAACACAACTCTATGTGTCAAATCACGGTTGAACTCAACAGTGAGCACCCTTCAGAATGGCTATCATCAAAAAGTCTACAAGTAAATGCAGGAGAGGATGTGGAGAAAAGGAAAACTTCCTACACTATGGCTGGAAATGTAAATTGGTGTAGCCAATATGCAGAACAGTATGGAGGTTCCTTTAAAAAAATGAAAAATAGAACTACCATAAAATCCAGCAATCTCACTCCTGTGCATATATCCAAAAAAACTAATTTGTAAAGATATATGTATCTCACCATTCATAGCAGCACTATTTACAATTGGTGAGACATGAAAACAACCCAAGTTCCCATCAACTGACAACTGGCATAAGATGTGGTATATATACAACAGAATATTACTCAGCCACAAAAAAGAATGAATTATTACCATTTTTAGCAACATAGATGGACCTAGAGAATACTGTACTTAGTGAAATAAGTCAAGGACAAATACCATATGATATCACTTATATGTAGAATCTATTACAAATGAATCTACAAAATAGAAACAGACTCACAAACCTGACAGTCAAATTTATACTTACCAAAGATGAAAGGGGCAGGAATAAATTAGGAGCATGGGATTAACAGGCACCAAAGGAGTACGTCAAGGCTGTATATTGTCACCCTACTTATTTAACTTATATGCAGACTTCATCATGAGAAACACTGGACTGGAAGAAACAAGCTGGAATCAAGATTGCCGGGAGAAATATCAATAACCTCTGAAGTGACTTAGCAGCAGCAGCAGCAGATATGCAGATGACACCACCCTTACGGCAGAAAGTGAAGAGGAACTAAAAAGCCTCTTGATGAAAGTGAAAGTGGAGAGTGAAAAAGTTGGCTTAAAGCTCAACATTCAGAAAACGAAGGTCATGGCATCCGGTCTCATCACTTCCTGGGAAATAGATGGGGAAACAGTGGAAACAGTGTCAGACTATTTTTTTGGGCTCCAAAATCACTGCAGATGGTGACTGCAGCTGTGAAATTAGAAGACGCTTACTCCTTGGAAGAAAAGTTATGACCAACCTAAATAGCATATTCAAAAGCAGAGACATTACTTTGCCGACTAAGGTCCATCTAGTCAAGGCTATGGTTTTTCCTGTGGTCATGTATGGATGTGAGAGTTGGACTGTGAAGAAGGCTGAGCACCTAAGAATTGATGCTTTTGAACTGTGGTGTTGGAGAAGACTCTTGAGAGTCCCTTGGACTGCAAGGAGATCCAAACAGTCCATCCTAAAGGAGATCAGCCCTGGGATTTCTTTGGAAGGAATGATGCTAAAGCTGAAACTCCAGTACTTTGGCCACCTTATGCGAAGAGTTGACTCAATGGAAAAGACTCTGATGCTGGGAGGGATTGGGGGCAGGAGGAGAAGGGGATGACAGAGGATGAGATGGCTGGATGGCATCACTGACTCGATGGACGTGAGTCTGAGTGAACTCTGGGAGTTGGTGATGGACAGGGAGGCCTGGCGTGCTGTGATTCATGGGGTCACGAAGAGTCAGACATGACTGAGCAACTGAACTGAACTGAACTGAACTATTGTATATAAAACAGAGAAGCAACAAGAATTTAGTGTACAGTACAGGGAGCTATAGTCAACTTCTTGTAATAACCTATAATGAAAAATAATCTGAGAATTATATATATGTGTGTGTATATACAGATGTATGTAACAAAATCATTTTGTGGTACACCTAGACTAACACAATACTGTAAATTAATTATACTTCAAGTTATGGTTGAACTGCAGCCATCGTTTAGCTACAGAAACATGATGTCAGCAAAAAAATCAATGAAAGCATTTTGTGATAATCACTTAGGTATATACAGCTTAAATAAACAGTATTCCCTACTTTATTATCACTTGTACATTGTGTGCTACCTTTACATTAATTGTGTGCATCTTTTATGTGAGTAGAATTTGTTAAAATTTATGAATACATATAGTTTCTTCAAAATTTTGTTGTCAAACATTTACCAGTACACCACTGGTCATTTTTTTAAAAACTGCTTTAAAAATAGAGCTATCTTTGGGAAAGAAAAAAGAAGCTATAATCTCAAATAGTAAAACGGTAAACAACTCCTCATCCACTAGGTGGCAGTAACAAGAATCATGAAAATCGCAGAAAAACTAAAAGGAAAAGGAATTTACAAAGAAATTACTTCATCTGTTTTCTTTTCAATTGACTCATTAAATAATACTGGGAAAGAAAATTATGACCATTTTTGAGGCTGCCTGTATATTAGCTAGTTATCAAAATAAGCCACATTCAGTATAAAAGTTGAGAAAATGAACAAGGCCATATGAAGTAAGTAAAATGGCCCATAAAATGACTAAAGAACTAACTGCTGTCAATATTTTGGTGAAAAATCCTTTTATACGTTTTACAAAAACAGTATCATATTATGCATACTTTTTCATAATTTTATTTTCCCCCTGCTGTATCACAAACATTGTTTTCTGCCAAGAAATAAGATCTATACATCATTTTTAGTGACTGTGTAATATTTGGTTGTTTGGATGTGCTACAACAAATCAATTTCCTATTTATTAATTCACTTACTAATAACCCTTCCCTATCATAGGTAATACTTTTATAATCAACCATATGCATGTATCTTCGTGCATAATTTGTCCAGTAATTTTCTTAGAATAAATTCCAAACTGTGAAATTACTTGATTAAAAAGACGTATACATTCTAAAATTTGATTCAATCTGCCAAATTTTCCTGCAGAAATATTGTGCTAGTTTATGAGAATACATTATTTCACCCACACTGTGCACCTTCTGTTTTCAACCTTTTTCAGTTCAATAGGTAAATATTATATGTTTCAATTTACCTTCTGTTAACTCCTTCATTCATTTATACAATTACTCAACAAACATTTGAGAATCTACCCTGACCAAGCACTAGACATATGTTAAAAAAAAAAAAAAACAACAGAGATTATTTTCCTGATCTTAGAAAGTTCTATTCAAATAGAGGCAGGCAGCCTGTGACACAGAATGTTACTGAGTTGAGAGGCATTATAGTGAAGACCTGAAGGAAAAGGATCAAACCTATAAAATGTATGAGGAAAGGAAGGAAACATTTAATACAAACCAAATAGCAAGTTATTTGTGAGACTGAACATATAATCACAGCTATATTTATCTTTATTGAGTTGCCTATTTCTAGCCTTTGTTAATATTTCTATTATGTTTCTATTTTTTTAATCTCATATATTGAGAATATTAGCCTATTTTGCAAATTATTTATCTATTGTATAATTAGTCTTTTAAATGGTGCACATCATACAAAAGTCTTTAATTTTTGCATATCTCAATTAAGCATCACTGTCCTTTATTGTTTCTTAACTTTGGCATCAAATTTAGAAAGTCTTTTCCCAGACTAAGATGATTAATATCTCTTTTTCTCTACTATATTTATTTTATTATCAACTTTTTCACCATTTTAATCTTTAAGCCACCTCAGGTTTATTTTTGCATGTGGTATTAAAATAGAGATCATCCTATTTTTGTTCCAAATGGTCAGCAGGATATACCACACCATTTGGAAAGAACTTTCTCTAACATGTATGGTTATTATATTTGAAAAATACCGTGGAATAAAACTCTTTGTTTTGGCCCAGGATTTAAGTCGAAGCCCCAGTAGGTCAGCTGTTTATTTTTGCATGTGGTATTAAAATAGAGATCATCCTATTTTTGTTCCAAATGGTCAGCAGGATATACCACACCATTTGGAAAGAACTTTCTCTAACATGTATGGTTATTATATTCGAAAAATACCGTGGAATAAAACTCTTTGTTTTGGCCCAGGATTTAAGTCGAAGCCCCAGTAGGTCAGCGGTGTCTACAAATATTCTAAAAATAACCAATAAAAAGATTCATCATCTCCACAAGAATCAAAAAATACATGAGTCAGCCAGTGAATATATACAAGATGGCTAGACACATTAAGGCTGTTTCTCTGAAGACAGTTTCAGGAAGAGAGTCCTCTGCGATATCTCCCCTCCACCAAGTCTTATAGGAAAAGGAGGGACCAAGAGAACCACCTGGGAGATGGTTCCAAGTTCTACCCAGCTGAAGATAGACCAACCTTTTCTTTCACACTAAGGCCAATGAAACTAGACTCAAGTAGCTTAAGTAACTAATAGGCATTGTCAACAAAGCTGCTACTTGGTGGGACGGAAGGACCCAACAGGAAATGGTGGGGGTTGACTTGTCTGGGACAAAAGCTGAGGGGTGAGAGAAACTCGGAAACTCACTGGAGAAATCTCATGGGAGATCCTCAAAGAATTCTACTGATGGTAGCCTCACAAAAGAGGCAGCAGCTGAGTACTTGAAATAAAGAGGACGTTTGATACAAAACAAATGACATGACGCATTATCCTTTTTCTCCCACCTCGAGAAGATTGAAGTGAGGGTAATATGGGACAAGAAGAGTGAAAACACAGGCCTTACTCCTCCTTACCCCTGCTGACACCACTTCCAAGCAAAAGTCACACCTGAGCAGAAAGGAGACAGAGCCTTTAGACTAGATATCAAAATAGAGCTTCAATATACATAGACTAGACTTTTTAAAGGTCTGAAAATAAGATCTTAAAAAGGTCACCTGAATGTGACCAAAAGCTATCAGATGATTTGTGATGATATCCAGAGCTAAGAATGACAGAGCTTGAATGAAATGCTAGGGAAAAGTCAAAGCTGTTTCCTGTGTGCAACCCCTTCATTGAATAAAGCCAGCTACACATCCGTCATATAACTGGATTTCTTTCTGGATTCTATCCTGGCTCATTGATCTGTCTGTCTCTCCCTTTACTAGGAACCATTTTAATGATGAATTACTGTTGCTTTACAATTGCCCAAACACAAACAGCAAATATGTCCAACTTTAATCCAAACAGTTAAAATTTTACATCAATTCTCACAAAAATGAACTATAAACAGAAAGTGGACATGGGATGTGTGTGTGTGTGTATATATATATACATATATACATACATATATTATCAATATAACATCTATGCTAAACATATACTATCTAACTGCCTGGAAACAATAAGATTACCATCTTCAATTGTACAGGTTTCCGAGGCCATCCCTCTGTGGCTTTGCTCTAGATGCCTGCATGCTTCTCTTGTGTGGTTGCATATTAAATGGCTTCAGTCGTGTCCAACTCTTTGCAACCCTATGGACCACAGCCCACCAGGCTCCTCTGTCCATGGGATTCCCAGGCAAGAACACTGAAGCAGGTTGCCGTGCCCTCCTCCAGGGGATCTTCCTGACCCAGGGATCAAACCTGAGTCTCTTATGTCTCCTGCATTGGCAGACAGGTTCTTTACCACCAGCACCACTACTCATATCTTGATTTTATGAAAGCAAATTAAATAATTCTACTCATTTTTTGGCATAACTCAGAACAAAGTATATGCACCATATTTGATAGCAAGATCCCAAAGCAAAGAATTTTATTTAAATTTTGGGCATATGTCATCAGTTAATGAAATAAGTAAAATGCCAACCATAAAAGAACTACACTTCATAAAATCAGCCATTAATTGAAAGGCACCACAGTGAGATTAATAATGGGGTTAAATAACTGCTTAGTTATGGTTCCTACTCCCAAAGGGCATATTATGTGTAAGATAATATGGACTTAATTAATGCAGCACCCATTCATAAGAGTGAATCATTCGAGAGAAAATACTGCTCTTTTTGCATTGGTTTCATATCAGTGTTAACTAGGAAAGGGAGTCTAGAAATGTGGGGTGAGCAGAGACTTTGAGAAAAGCTGTAATTCTTCAACTTAAAAGTAGAAATGATCCACTGAAAATAATCACCTATGTAAGTGTATTTCAAAGAAAAGCAGATGTTTGAAGCTTAGAACCATGACTTTCCAGCTGTATAACTGTAGAGAAAATTATTTGCTTAAGTTTCAGTCCACTTACCTAAAAAATGGAATCATAATCAACAACTCTCATAAGGTTGTTGCAAGAAGTCAATAAAACAAGCTATATCTGACATAACTCCAATACTTTGGCCACCTGATGCAGAGAACTGACTCATTTGAAAAGACCCTGATGCTGGGAAATAATGAAGGCAGGAGGAAAAGGTGACAACAGAGGGTGAGACGGTTGAATGGCATCACCGACTCGATGGACATGAGTTTGAGTAACCTCCAGGAGTTGGTGATGGACAGGAAGGCCTGTCATGCTCCAGTCCATGGAATTGCAAAGAGTCGGACATGACTGAGCGACTGAACTGAACTGAACTGAACCTGGCATTGTTTAGTAGTTTTAAGAAAAAGCAGATTTTTTTTTACTATTGCAAACACCAAAATTAGTTGGACTGATATTGTTCCTGGTGTATATATATACAGGATATAGGGCTGCCCTGATAGCTCAGTGGTCAAGACTCCGTCTGCCAATGCAAGAGATGTGGTTCGATTCCTAGGTTGGGAAGATCCACTGGAGAAGGGAATGGCAACCCACTCCAGTATTCTTGCCTGGGAAATCCCAGGGACAGAGAAGCATGGTGCGCTACAGTCTTTGAGGTCACAGAACTGGACATGACAGTTTTCATTCCAATCCCAAAGAAAGGCAATGCCAAAGAATGCTCAAACTACCACACAATTGCACTTGGTCGCACAGAGTCGGACACGACTGAAGCGACTTAGCAGTAGCACCTAAACAGCAATAACAATATATATGATATAGACCTCATTTATCTGTAAGTTAGAAATGGTGAATAATAGATACCTACATCTGGTTGACTGAAAATTTCACCCTATTTGCCTTTTAATTCTCCCTGAGTGCTATCTTCCTCGCTTGGTTTGCTTTAAGCACCCCTTTAAAGGTCCATTAGCTGACTGTGCCTTAATCAAATTACAGACAATCCTCAATTTACAAGAACCCTCACGGCATCTGCTATTTACACCCCTGTTCTCACTTTGGCAGCACTTAGGGCGTACCAGTCAGCCTGTTCATTTCCCCAGAGCTCCAACTCCTAAAAGCCCACCTCGCCCTCAGCCCCACCACATCCAAGTATCAGGAAGCCAGCTCTGCCAGGCAAGGGCTCTTTCCAGGAAAGGCTCTGGTCTTCACCTTCTGGGAGATCCCTGGCTCCCAGCCTCAGACAAGGCCTTTCTCCCTGGCCCAGGACAAACAACAATAATAACTGGGCTTCTGTAGCAGGAGTCTAGAAAGTCAGTCATTTAAAAACACTTTATTCTGGTAAGATTATGAGCACAGCTACTAGAGTGCCAAGATGGGTCACTCTTCCCCCAGGGTGTCAGCTGACCCGGCCGAGTTTTACCTTCTATTCAGAATAACAGCGCTGGTTCAGTAGTTCAGCCGTGTCCAACTCTGCAACACCATGGCCTGCAGCACACCAGTCTTCCCTGTCCTTCACTATCTCCCGGTGTTCGCCCAAACTCATGTCCATTGAGGCAGTCTCCTGACTCCCTAGGGCCCCGGCAGCCAGGGGTCCCATGCTGCTGGGCTTGCTGCAAGATAGCAGAGTGTGTGGTTGAACACATGTGCTTCGAGGCCAGACAGGCAAAGCTCCGTGCTACTTGGGAGATGTGACTTGACCTCTTCCAGCCTGGGCTCCATGTCCATAAAATAGGCATCACAGCACCACCATCACTTATAATAAGCACGACAGGATACAGCCTTGTATCTCTCAAACTAGAGTCTGTTGATCTGAGTTCTTGAGGCTGGGGCTTGCAGGTGGGAGTGCAGCCCTGTGTCTGCTATTGTACTCATGCTGAATTATTACACCCCTTTCCCAAGGAAACAAACTTTTCCTTAGTGGTAATTTGCAATTAATAGTTTCAGAAAAGAAAACTTCAGTTTCGTAAACTGGGGTTCCTCAATCTGTTGTCCACGGAGGCATTCCCAGGTACACTTCTCAAAGTGACTGCCATGTGGCTACCGATAAGACATAGCCTTGACTCAGGGATTTATTAAATAACTTTTTGTGATTAGTCATTATGTCTGTTTTTTCCTTAAATCTTGATACTAAACAGCAATTGGAAATAAACTTTGCTCTTTTCAGTGGAGCTTGGAGCAATTCACCAGTATCTGTGGTTCTCCTCCTTCTGGGCCCAAGGTGGATCTGTCCCTTTCCTGCACTTGGTTTAGCCAAAGTATGAGAAGTAACGTTCCTTTACTCTAAGGAGAAGCCTCTCAGTCAATACCCACGGCACACACTGCTACTGCAGATGGTGGAAGCTCTATGAGCCTGTGCCTTGAATGAGGGCAGTGTGAGGCAGAGGCCTCACCAATCCAAGATGCACATGTGACAAAAGCAAGAGCTAAATCTTTGTAGCTGTAAATCACTAAGTTTTGTCGTCATTTGTCACTTCAGTATAACCTTGTCCATTTTGACTGGTACACAGCTGGTTCAATACTATGTAATAACTTGTATAAAACCTTGGCTATCAAATCCTTGGTCTTTCACTGGAGCATTGGCCTTTTCAATAAGCTGCTTTTTCCTAAAAGGTAATCAGCCACTAGAGGGAGAAATACCTACACTAAATCTTATTCCTCAAAGGTGAGGCGTCATCCTCACCAGTCCACTGATGGCTGTGTTGCCTCTCTTTCCCTCTAATGTCCTCTACAGGCCGCATTTTTATTCTACACTATCTGACTCAGCTCTTTGCTGAAAATAAGCAGTCATTTCCTTTCTTGTTCTACGTTGCACCTGAACCTTGGAATCACTTCCCAATTGCCATGTGCAAGCAACCACCTGGTTCATCAGACCTCAGGAATTCACCCATTTACACCATCAACAACGGAGGGAATGAATATAAAAGAGAAAATTAGAGTTTATAAGGCCCAGGCTCTTAAAGTTAAGGGTATCTTTTATGTGCTACATCACTCACTAAATGTATTTATTCATAATAATAATTTCCCATTACCCCACCACAAAGAGGTAGAATGTTTACATCTTCGGAAAAATTCCAAATTAGCCCATGATTTTGCTTACCCAAGTTAAAGAAAATACTATGTTTGGTAAGTCTATCAACAGCAAAAATCACTGCCTGTTTATTAACTGGAAATGGAAATACTTAGACAGTAGTCTGAGGGTAAGATTATGGTAGACAAATAGACAAAGCAGCTAATACAATATATCATCATCTTGTCAATTAGGAACAGGCTATAACAAACAGATTCATCCAAGACCAAGCCCTCTCAGAACAATAAAGTGAAAGGCTTGTCCAGGATGGAAAGTGGGTTTAAAAGCTGATTTCTATGTAGATAACCGTGATGCATGTTTTCCCTAGTCCTCATTAAATATAAATATTAGTCCAATGGACTGAAAATTCTGCAAACAAGACCTAGACTTCTCTAATGAAGAGCTACCAAAATCCATTCTCATTTCACATAAGTAGTCTGAAGTCATCTAAATTATATCGGACATACAAATTAGATTTGAATCCATAAAGCTTGTTACTGAATGCCAACTCTGCCTTCCTAATTAAAAAATATTACCCAAGAATGCCAAAAAACGAATTAAATTATATTCTCTGAGTAATCATCTCTTTCCACCACCCCAATTCCATCTTCCAAATGTTTATAGCAAAATGAGGTAGAGGAGAAGACAGGAAAAGATTATCATAGGCTCCACTTTACTATTATTTTTGTAAAATGTCATTAATCTTGACATTATTGTGTACACACACACACATACACACCCCTTTGATATACAATCAAATTAGAAGAGTATAAAGCTGAAAGGATCTCCAGATGCCTAATGCTGTTATTGTGAAGATGACAAGACAGAATCCTACAGAAATCAAATCCAGGACTAGAATTCAGATCATATGACTTCTAGTCAAGAGTTACTCCCAACAGGCACAATGGTCACAAGTGAAAATAAACAGAAAGGAGACTAACAGGAATCTGGTTCTCCCAATAATCTCTACTTTTCTCCAACAGAGGGAGAAGGAAGCCAGGAGACACAGAGAGAAACTATGTTTATAACGAGAGAGTTCTCACAGAGGATACACTTTCAAGCTGTACATTTGAGACAACAGCATCTAGCATCTAGGATAAGAAGACTTAGCTAGCCCCTGAGCCCCATCTTTCTGCTTAAATCTGAACTCAGATTTAAGGGTTTATTTTGAGACTTGGGCTTCCCAGGTAGCCCTAGTGGTAAAGAATCTGCCTGCCAATACAGGAGACACAAGAGAGGCAGGTTCGATTCCTAGGTCGGGAAGATCCTGGAGGAGGAAATGGCAACCCTCTCCTGTATTCTTGCCTGGAAAATCCCATGGACAGAGAAGCCTGGTGGGCTACAGTCTGCGGGCTGGCAAAGAGTCAGACATGACTGAGCACACGGCAGAATGAATATGAGACTTAAGACTCTGCCATCTCCCTCTACACAGCAGTCTAGAGAAAGAAAACAAAGATTAAGAGTTGCAGAATGGTTACTATGTTTTCGGCTTCCCTGGTGGCTCAGTGGTAAAGAATTTGCCTGCCAATGAAGGAGACACAGGCTCATCCCCTGGCCCAGGAAGATCCCAAGCGCCATGGTGCAACTAAGCTCATGTGCCACAACTACGGAAGCCTGCAGGCCCTAGAGTCCACAGCAGGACAGGCCACTGCAGCAAGAAGCCAGGGCACCACAGCTGCAGACCAGCCCCCACCGTAACCAACTAGAGAAAATACTGCACACCAGTGAGGACCAGCACAGCCACAGTTAAATGAATGAATCTTTTTTAAATGGCTACCAAGTTTAATTATTTACATGTTTGGGCAAGTAAAATTAGGTTTCATTTTGCCATTTGTCTTGTTGCTAATACTTTGATTACTGTTAATTTTAAAAGCTTCCCTCTCCCAAGAGAGATAGCATGTAAGAAATCAATGGAGAAAATTATTTTCTTAATTTTATCTTATGAATCTGAGGTAATATAAAGAGATAAGCAGATAAATATAAAGTTGACATAAATAGAAATGATTTGCTTGGGAAATTATAAGGAAAGAATGTGGCATGTGTACCCGTGCAAACCCATCTGTAAAGCATGCTCAGGTATGCACACATTCTGTTCTGTTCTTCCCAGTTTTATTTTTTCAGTACCAACAGATATTTCAAGAATGTCTTATATTATTGGTGTAATTCCCTAATAGTATTGCTTTAATCACTTTTCCCCATTTTTCTCATGAGAGACAGCGCCCTTTAATAACATTACCTGGGTTCAAATCCTGACCCCACTGCTTGCTTCTTGTGAGTCAGCATAGCTTTTTCATCTATAAAGTGGGAGCAATATCACTAAATGAAATAGCACAGAGTACTAAACGGCTATAAATGCCTTTGAACATATCCTTAGCTTTCATTCATTCAACAAATGTTTACTAAGCACAGACTAGGAACTAGAAGCGCTTTAGACACAAAGGAAACCAAAATCAGCAAGATCCTCACTGCCCTCTCAGTGAAGTGTACAGCCACTAACAATAAACCTCAGATACTGAATTCCAGTATCAGTATAGGCTGCAAAGGAGAATGATGAGGGCCTAGCTATCTCACTCAGCTTTGGATGACAGCATTTGGGAACTAAAAAAATTCCTAGAAATAGATAATATATACATATATTTTTAAAGATTCTTCTTGATGTGACCATTTTTAAAGTCTTTATTGAATTTGTGGCAGTATTGCTTCTGTTTCATGTTTTAGTTTTTTGGCGATGAGGCATGAGGGATCTAAGTTCCCTGAACAGGGATTGAACCACACCCCCTGCATTAGAAGGCGAAGTCTTAACCACGGCAGTGCCAGGGAAGTCCCTAAATAATAAATAATAATCATAATATTAATATATTGACTATATAAAAATTAAAAAGTAAAGTAAGGAAAAAAGAAAATAAATCTACATAACAATCTATAAAACACTATTCATAGCAACAAAGATAACAATAATAATAGATATTATTTATAGGGGACACTATTCTAAGCATTTTATAACTATTATTTTATTTAATCTTTATAACAATCCCATGAAATAAGTCCTGTCATTAATCTCACTTTTAAACTGAAGAAACTGAGGACAGAAGTTGTCTATCAAAGTTTTGATACACACTTTTCAGTTTTTTTCTGTGCATGGATAAGTGTTTTTCTTTTAAACTAGATGAGATTAACACAGCTTATATTCTTTTCTAATATGTTTTAATAAGTTTTATTTACTCAACAACATAGCATGAACATTTTCCCATATTATTAACTATTCTTAGTTATAATTTTAGTACCTATAATTTGCTACTGCTGCTAAGTTACTTCAGTCATGTCCAACTCTGTGCAACCCCACAGATGGCAGCCCACTAGGCTCCTCCGTCCCTGGAGTGGGTTGCCATTTCCTTCTCCAGGAGATCTTCCTAACACAGGGATTGAACCCGGGGCTCCTGCATTATAGGCAGACGCTTTACCATCCGCGCCACCAGGGAAGTCCATAAATATCTGCTGCTGCTGCTGCTGCTGCTAAGTCACTTCAGTCGTGTCTAACTCTGTGACCCCACAGACGGCAGCCCACCAGGCTCTGCCGTCCCTGGGATTCTCCAGGCAAGAACACTGGAGTGGGTTGCCATTTCCTTCTCCAATGCATGAAAGTGAAAAGTGAGAGTGAAGTCACTCAGTCGTGTCTGACTCTTAGCGACCCCATGGACTGCAGTCCACCAGGCTCCTCCGTCCATGGGATTTTCCAGGCAAGAGTACTGCAGTGGGGTGCCATAAATATCTTAAAGATGCTTTTAATACATTCATGGCAAAGTAGCCAAACTCTTCTGACAGTAGAGTTTCAGTATGTTTTCTCAACCTTTAAAATGCCAAACTATTATCTACGGCAGTATGGTGGGTTGAAAGTACCTGTCCCTTTCACCTGTTGTTCTTAAGTTCTTAATGGGAAATCAAGCATTAAAATTTGTGCTCCAGTTCATAAATAAATCTTACAGTTTGACACAAGAATCCGTTTGACTATGCTTTCACCAAGACAGATGGATGGATCAGGGACAAATCAATGTGCTTTAAGGTCTCTGAACGAAAAATGCTGCTTTCCCATGCAAAAGACAAACCAGACC
>SJYX01020287.1:130735-190166 GCA_006410675.1 Oreotragus oreotragus
AAAAACCCTTCACCAATATAATTCCTAACCAACCCACTATACTAATAATTTCTAACTTCCCAAAAGAATTTGCCTTTAGTAAGTCTAAAACATCTTGTGCCTCTCAGGTTGGGAGGCTGTAAACAATCACATGTGGCCAGACAAACCTGTACAAGCAGGCTAAATAACCGTCAGAGGAGTCTGTAAGTTGAAACACTCTTGTCATGCCCAGAAATTTTTATTGACTTGGAGCTGCACGTTTACTCCTTCTCCGACAGAACCAGTGGGGAACAGCCCCCCATAAAGTCAGAGGTGTAGGCGAGAGCATGAAACAGTAAAGTAGGTAGACTCTGGTTTTGGAGGTAGATGCTCGGGAACAGGGGGTTTCCTGAGGCTTGATCACGCCTTTGTGTATGCCAAGCCTCCTTCCTCATGACCTTTGCCATGGCGGAGTTCCTCACGCTGGCTCCCGGCACCTAGATAGAATTTTTACCACAAATAGTCTACATAATAACTAAATGATTTTTAGTCTTTAGCATAGTTTTAGGTTTACAGGCATATTTAAGAATGACTCGTCAAATGAATACATATCTTGCGTCTTCACCTGGTTTCTTAATAGGAAAATAAAGAAATTAGGCAAAAACCTGGCCAGGTTAACAGGCAACTAACATTTGATAAGGTAAAATGCATGTAACTGTGTTTCTCCTGCCTGCTGCTATGACTGCAGCAAATTACCAAGGCGCTGGAAACATGAAGTGCTTGGTGGGCATTCACAACAGCCTGGTAAAACTGTCAAACAATATACAGAGACTCCGTGTAAATAATGTACATGCAAGTACGAAAGTACTGTGACAACTGACTTAAGAAATTGACAAAACTAAAATAAGAACTCCTGTTGAAACATAATTCAGGGAATACCTAAAGGAATTTTTTCAGTGGGAAAACATTGCTATTTTTAATAATTAAAAGCATATTATGAAAGTTAAGATGACTAAGTAACTACGTTTTCCATCAAATTTTGTTATTTATAATAATAGGTTTAAGTTGTCTAGTAGTTTTATAATATGAGGTACAATCTTATAGACAGGTGTATTCACTTGCAAACATCTAAGACGACTCAGGAAAGACCACGGCAAAATGACAGTGGTAGCTTCCAGGTAAGGGAGCTGGGAAACTGGAAGACAGAGACAGGGAGGGAGAATTTTCACATTTTTTGCACTTTCTGAATTTTGAGTCTAACTTGGGTAGTCTCACTTTAACGACTACCCAATTTAAGATAAAATTGTAATTTTTAAAGAATGATTTTCCCCTGACCTTTTGTTTTTTAAATGGACTCCTCTGTACTTGATTACTTTGCCCATGAGCTTTCCCATTTTCTACTGACTGACTTGCCATTCCCCAAGCAAATTTAACGAACTAGTCATTTCCACAAGCTCTATTTTAGTTTTTTTGAAAAATATGCTTCAAGTTTATATATTAGCAAAGTGACTGAGTAAAAGGAGATATAATTCAAAATTATAAAGTACAAGTAAGACTTTCCATCTTGTTTTTATGTATGAACTATAGAAAATTGTCCAGCTAAAGGAAATATACAAATAATATTTTTGATGTAAAAATGAGAAGTCAGCTCATTAATTAATTCATTTAATGAATACTGAGTTGTAACGTGTGATGGGCTGTTCTGGATTTGGGGATACAGTAATGAACAGCAGAGAAAAAACACTGTGCTTACATTCCAGTGTAATATTCCACTGATGGGTGGTTAAAAGTACACTAGAGATTCTAAGGTGGTAAACAGACTCTAGAGATTCTAAGGTGGTAAACAGACTCTGTGATTACATGTCCCCTTTCATTGTTTTCCATATTTTCCAATTTTCCTCTTGGTGCAGAGCTGTCTAGAAAAACTCCACTGGGTGGCACTGTTTTCAATGATCAGAATAAATGTAGCTGGTTGTTCATAATGTATTCTTTCTGTCTCTTTGGTTTTATTTTTAACTTGCATTTTTTGTAACCAAAACTCAATTTAAAAGTATACCATTTGGGGGAAACAAAAAGTACAGAAATCAAAGACCTATTAGACACTCCACCTTCTAACATAAGGTATGATCCATAACTTAATCACACCCCAACATATAATAGTGGATAGACTCTTCACCACAAATGGATAGAACCCCTGAAAACTAGTGTAGAATGCAGGAAGACAAGTCAGCAGAAGGTGTCTAGAGCTGTGTGTTCAAGTCCTAGCTTTAGCTCACCTTTAACCCACCTTTAGGTGAGCAACCAGGGACAACTCACCTAAGCACCATGAACTTTCCTTACTCATCTAAGGGGGTCTTGTAAAGATCAAATGATTTAAAATCTGTGAAAGTGCTATTCTGAACACATTTAGCTATATGGTTCTGATAAGATATTTTGGTTAGGAGAAGATACATGATTTTTGGAATTATGAACATAATAGCATTTTTAATTAGTGTTTACTATCTACTCTCTATCTTGAACTGTTTCAACTGCTTTAAAAATATCAACTCACTTAATATTTTAAATGTAACACTATGAGGTAGACACTATTATTATCCTCATTTAAAGCTGAAGAAACTGTGTTACAAAGAGCGAGAATAACTCAGTTATTAAATGACAGAGCTCATCTCTTCCCAAAGACTACCTCATTTTTATAAATCAACCATTACAGGAGCTGTTTGAGGAGCCTCTGTACCACTGAGCTTCACAACCCAGATAATCATGATGATGTGATCACTCACCTAGAGCCAGACATCCTGGAATGTGAATGTGAAGTCGTTCAGTCGTGTCCGACTCTTAGCAACCCCATGGACTGCAGCCCACCAGGCTCCTCCATCCGCGGGATTTTCCAGGCAAGAAAGTGGGTTGCCATTGCCTTCTCTGACGCTAGGACTAAAGAACAGGAATTTCTTCCAGAACATGACAGTGTAATGAATGCTTCATATACAGAAATCAAGCTATTCAGGCCTAAAGATGCCCAAACTGAAAGAGATAAGAACTGTGATCATACAAACAAAGTCTTCCTCATGTATCTTGGGTACTTTTATAGCTGCTTCAGCATAGAGCTGCCATCCCAAAGGTAAGAAATGAAAGGTCAGATAAGGGGGCCTCATCCTGCAGTAGCTTGTAGCAGGGCCTGGGCTCCCAGCCAGTGACTGGGGCTGGGACGCAGCAGTGAATCACCAGATCCTAGCCCCTAGATCAGCAGTCAGTGACAAGGGCTCTGGGCCTTCAGCTCTGCAAAAAAGAATTTCCCAGAAGACGGAAAGTAATGAAACAAAGCATTTATTAAGAGGAAAAGAGTACTGTATGTGTGGACAGGCACGCTGATGGACTGAAGCAAAGAGAGAGTAGCTGACTCACAACCTCGTGGCAGCTTGAACTACTTTCATGGATTATTTCTTTTGAGTTTGCTTTGGCCAATCATTCTGATTTTCCTGGTTCACAGTCCATATTTGGTATATCTCAGGATCTTCCCATGTGTGTGCATGGGGTTGCAAAACAGTCGGACACAACTGAGCGACTTTACTTTATTATTAAATATATGATCATTTTTAATTTGGAGTCATAATAAAACAGTAAATCAGCTTTTAAAAAGCTCTTTTCTCAAGAAGCATTATCCATATTACGCACTAGTCATCTAAAACTAAGTCTCATCCATGGATAAACTACTTGAATTTTCTGGAGATGTTTCAAGAAATCTAAGGAGCTCATAGCTTTAAAATATCAGTATAAAAAAAAATAAAATAAAATATCAGTACTTTTTAATTAATTTAAAAATCATTTTTCTAAAAACAGAAACCATTATGAGATTCCATCTCACACCTGTTAGAATGGACATCATCAGAAAAACAAAAGATAAAAAATGCTGGCATGGATGTAGAGAAAAGCGAAACCACTGTACACTGTTGTTGAAAACTGGTGCAGCCATTGTGGAAAAGAGTATGAAGGATCCTCAAAAATTATAAATAGAACTACCATATGATTCAGCAATTCCACTTCTGAGAATATATTCAAAAGATACAACAACACTAAGTCTAAAAGATACCTGCACCCCTTTGTTTACTGCAGCAGTAGTTTCACCAGCCAAGCTATGGAAACATCCTAAGCATCCATCAGTGCGAATGAATAAAGGAACTGCAGCACAAATAAATACAATGGAATATCATTGGACCGTAAAGAAAATAAGGATTTGCTACAACATGGACCTTGAAGGCATTATGATAAGTGAAATAAATCAGAGAAAGAGAATACTGTATGATATCACTAATATGTGGAATTAAAAAAAATAATAATAACCTCATAGAAAAAAAAGATCAGACTTCTGGATACCAGACATGTAGGGTGTAGTGAGGGAAAATTAGAGGAAGTTGGTCAAAGTTACAAACTTCCAGTTACAAGATAAATAAGCACAAGGATATAATGCACAATGATTAGAGCTAACACTGCTATAAGCTGCTGCCGCTGCTGCTGCTGCTGCTGCTGCTAAGTCGCTTCAGTAGTGTCAGACTCTGTGCGACCCCAGAGACGGCTGCCCACCAGGCTCCCCCGTCCCTGGGACTCTCCAGGCGAGAACACTGGAGTGGGTTGCCACTTCCCTCTCCAATGCATGAAAGTGAAAAGTGAAAGAGTGAAAGTGAAGTCGCTCAGTCGTGTCTGACTCTTAGCGACCTCATGGACTGCAGCCTACCAGGCTCCCCTGTCCCTGGGATTCTCCAGGCAAGAACACTGGAGTGGGTTGCCATTTCCTCCTCCAATGCATGAAAGTGAAAAGTGAAAGGGAAGTCGCTCAGTCGTGTCCGACTCCCAGCGACCCCATGGACTGCAGCCCACCAGGCTCCTCCGATCATGGGATATTCCAGGCAAGAGTACTGGAGTGGGGTGCCATTGCCTTCTAGACATAGGAAAATTGTTAAGAAAGCAAATTATAAGAGATCTTATCATAAGAAGAATTTTCCCCCTTTTTTCTTTATTCTCTTTTTATTGTATCTATATAAGAAGATAGAGGTTAGCTGAACCTATTGCGGTAAGCATTTTGCATTGTTATGTAAATCAAACCATCATGCCGGATGCCTTAAACACACAGTGATGTATGTCAATTATTTCTTAATAAACTGGAAAAAAATTCTTTAAAAAATAAATTAACTATATAGGAAAAACATTTTTACATATCATCTCTTAGTTTTTCACACCAAGACTTACAGCAGTACCTTTGAGGTCATTAAAACAGAGGTGTGACTACAGCGCATCACAACTGGAAGAACCATTATTTTTAAATTTGTGCTAAATTTCAGAGATCATTTCCTTTTGGTTTGAATCAAATTCCAAGAATTTGGGCGTTGCATTGTATTCCTTTCCAAATCCTCATTCCTCTCTATTTCAATATCTAAAATGCCTTAACAACATAGAAAAAGTAACCAATTCTTTTTTTTTTTTTTACAACTGTACTCAAGAGAGGACTTAATATTAATCCTTTGGTTCCCATTTTGTTCCAATCTCAGCACTTGGCCCTTAGGAGTATTTAAAATAAACATTCTAATTTTAGAGCAGTCATGAACTTTTTTTACTTAATAGTTAATTCATATTTGCAAAACACAGTCTTTTTTATTTAAAAAAATATCTAGTTCATGTTATTTTCCCCCAACTTTATCTACAACTTGAGTTTGCTATTTGTTAGCATTTTATTGGCCTAACACTCATTTAAAACAAAATGGCAACAATTAGCCTAATAGTCAGCTTCCAAAACTATACTATAGAGTTTCATACTATAGAGTTTACTATTTCAGTTAGCAGTTTTACTATTTCAGTTAGCAGTTTAAGTACCTAGAACATACAACACTCTCTACCAGCGCGATTGCTTTAGCATTTTATTTGGAAAGGCAAAGAAGCAACAACATTAAAGACTTTCTTAAAAAGTCCTCATTATTATCTTCACAGGAATTATTTAAAGTATTGGAATAGAAATAAATTTCATTTCTCTAATCTCTAGTTTAGTATTAATGTGTTAAGTGGGGTTTTTTGTATGTCAAAATACAAAAATGCCAAAAATAGAATAAGTCCAATAGAATATATTGGTTAATGAAAAACCAGAAACCAGACCTCCATTTTGAAACTATTAGTACTTATCTGATGATGACATTTACATCTATGCTTTTCTAACAACAAATTCAAAGTATTATTTTCTTTGAAGTTAGAAAAATAATCTTAGCATTATGTAAGTTTTCTTTTTTAAAAGGAACATTAAAAACAAGTTATCTTTTATAATACTATTAAAAAGAGAAACAACCAAAAGTAACTCTGTTCCCTCTGCTTCTGTATCTTGAGTTTTGCTAGGCTGATATCACTGACAATAAGTATTAGACAGTCATTTTTAATTACAGCTGTTTTTTCAGAGTTTGGCCATACTTAACTAAAATGCGACACTGATATTGAGCTGTCTGAACCAGTTAATGTATTAAGTCAGCATTAATCTTCAAGACCTGTTTGAAACTTTAAGTAATCTCTTTACAAAACCTTTGCTCAAAATAAGTGATTCACCCCATCTCTGAATCTATCATACCAGACTGAGCAGTTTTTGCTACGATCTCAAGTATTTCCAAGTCAAACACACTTTAATCAATAGGCACTTCGGTATTGTAAGATAATAGAAAAAATACATATATATTGGTCTCTCACTGGTTCCTGGCACAGAAAGCCTAAAATCCATGTAAATAACAAGAACTGAAAAAGATAATCTTTCTGTTCTAATAGTTGATCTTTGGCCCCAGTTTCTGACACTAGTTGGAATTTCCCTGTGAGACAGGAGTCCCATTTGTTCTAAAAAGGTGAGTCTTAGTGAGATCCCGGATGGGGGCAGATCAGCAGAAACACCAAGCCTTGTTTGGAAGCTTGTTATTTTCAGCTCCACCATCCCCCATTCTCCAGAGAAGGGAGAGGGGCTAAAAATGGAGTTCATGAAGAATCATACTACATGATAAAGTTCCAAAAACATTCCCAAAATAGGGGGTTTGGAGAGCTTCCTCTGGGTTGGTGAACAGTGAGATGTCTCCCCTTCCCACAGGGATTGCCCTTCGCATTTCTTCCATCATCTAGTCCTACACCTTTATTTAACAATTTAGGAAACTGAGGCCCAAACATGTGGATCAGGTGTTCAAGGCCACAATATTAAACAGCACTGCAGCTGGAACTAGTCTTCCAGCTTCCAGACCAGACTTCTATTCCCTCTGCTGTGTGTCAGATAGTAGTCCCCAGGCAGATGCATACAAGGACAAAAGACCCAGAGCTGAATTGCTGGGCATTCTAAGGACTATATATAGGAGATCATGCTGTTTGACATTTTACAAGAAACAAGTAATAAATTCTTGTTAGTTGCCATGGCCACAAACATTTAAACACAGGAACAAATAGAAATGTAAAAATGTGGAATTGTATTTAAAGTCACTCTTAAAAAACCTAATAAAAATTAGAGAGAGATGGTATCTCATATTTCTCAAGGCACCTTACTTAACTCTGAATCAGGGCATATAATAGTGACTATAAAAAAAAAAGAAACCTAAAGCAGAAAATTTTCTCATAAGAAGGCAATACTTAGAATTATTCATTCGGGCTAATCACCATTAAAAACACTCTGATAACATGAGGTATTTAAATAAATAAGACTAAAAATAAATAAATAAATAAATAAATAAGACTGCCTGAAGATTTCTTAACCAGAAATCCCTGAGCTATTCAAGCCAAAGTTTTGATTTAAGGTTGGATGTTAAATGTAAAATTTAACAATTTTATATTTGGCATTTAAAGCAACCCTGAACAGAAAGCGAGAGAAGGTAGAAGGAAAATTCTTTAACCTTAAGTATGTATGTGTGCAATAAGGCATAGCCAGAATTAAAGCAAGTCTACAGAGTAAACATGACGATTCAATTAAATAAAAAAGAACAGACCATCTTTGATTATCAAAGACCATCTTTGTATTATCAAAGTCTATACACACTGTATCGATGAAGAAGGTAAGCAATAAATGGCTTTTCTATGCCAGTCTGTATATTATTTATAACCATTGTGGTGAATCTTTCAAAATTCCAAGACAATATAAAGTATTCAAGCTGAAATTACTATTCATAACTGAAAATAATGTATATCTGTAATCAAAACTCATTGAGATTGCTTTATTTTGTTCAGATTTTAAAAGCATAGCTCTTAATAAAAAAAAAAAAATCTTTAGTGCTACATTCTATATCCTCTAATATGTATGTAATATCTTTGAAACATTTATCATTTCTTGCTGGTAAATCACTTCAGTCGTATCTGACTCTGTGCAACCCCAGAGACAGTAGCCCACCAGGCTCCCCCGTCCCTGGGATGCTCCAGGCAAGAACACTGGAGTGGGTTGCCATTTCCTTCTCCAATGCAGGAAAGTGAAAAGTGAAAGTGAAGTCGCTCAGTCGTGTCCGACTCTTAGCAACCCCATGGACTGCAGCCTACCAGGCTCCTCCGTCCATGGGATTTTCCAGGCAAGAGTACTGGAGTGGGGGAACACATTTTGTTTGAGTGTGGGAAGGTGTATGTATACACTGACATTTCTGACTCAAATGTCACGAGATCACGTCTCTCACCTGACACCATCTCAGGAGTTGTTGCCAACACATAATGTATTTTACAAATATTCAAGGAAAGAAAAATGAGTTGAGTCTCCTCAACATTAGAGAGCAGACTGATTTTGTGTCATATAAAAGGTTTAATCAATATTATATACCATAATCAGAGGCAGCACTGAGTGAGGAACAAAATTCTGAGATTAGAGACGGGAGATGTGAGTTCTAAACCTAGCATCGCCACTAGCTAGCCCAGTGGAGAAGCTTCACTTCTAACGCACTTCAAATAAGATGACTGGACTGAATGATCTATAAGGGTCTTTTCTAGGAGACCTAAAATCCTATAATATTATTACTATCTACTCTAAAATATAATAAATTTTATTAATATCTGCATGAGAAAATACTATAAGCAGATTGATAGATTCATTCATTAAAACTATATTTATTGTTTTCTAGACAAAATAATTTTTTCATTAAGACATTCAGTTTTCATCGATGGCAGACATTTTAATGCAATTAAAATTCACTTTTCTCATTTCCCAACTAGAACTTTAGTTTGGCTGCACTTACATTTTCAAGCATTAACAAGACATGTAATATGACTAAAGCAAATAAAAGGTTATTTCCTATTACAGAAGTATGAGCAAAATGCTGGCTTATGAGTTTTCTGCTGGCTATTTAGCAAAAATAATGCACTTATTCCATTTGTCTTAGGAAAAGTAAAGAGACTATTAAAAACTCTATGCAACTCAAATTCTTAGGATTTAGGAAAATTAAAAATAATGTAATATATATCCAAATTAGTTACATGTGTATAGACTGTTCCTAGCATGTTACAGGGCTTCCCTTGTGGCTCAGACGGTAAAGCGTCTGCCTACACTGTGGGAGACCGGAGTTTGATCCCTGGGTCGGGAAGATCCCATGGAGAAGGAAATGGCAACCCACTCCAGTACTCTTGCCTGGAAAATCCCATGGACGGAGGAGCCCGGTAGGCTACAGTCCATGGGGTCACAAAGAATCGGACACGACTGAGCGACTTCACTTCATCCTCTATTGGCTTTAGTGAAATAAACTAATTATTTCCTCACCTGAAAGGTTGGATTTCAATCAACATAATGACAATTAATGACTTCTCATGTTAAGTTTCTATTTAAAATATCATGTTTTTTAAAAGTAGAGTTAATACCTATAAAGAAACAGATCTGTGATAAAGAAATGAAATCTGACTAAAGCTAATGGAAGTGTAAACTACATTTCCATATAGCTGCTATCATTTAATACAAAAGATGCTTCTCACATGAAAAAATGCTCAATATCAATAATTATTAGAGAAATGCAAGTCAGGTCATGTACATACTGCTATACTAAAAATGAATAAACAATAAATACCTATTGTATAGCAGATGGAATTCTGCTCAATGTTACGTGCCAGCCTGGATGGAAGCAGGGTTTGGGGGAGAGTGGATACATGTATATGTCTCTCTGAGTCCCTTTACTGTTCACCTGGAATTACCACAACACTGTTAACTGGCTGTTATAAAATAAGAATTTTAAAATTAAAAATTAAAAATAAAACTGCAATGAGGTATCACCTCACACTAAGGAGAATGGCCATTGTTACAAAGTCTACAAATAACAAATGATGAAGAGTGAGAAGAAAAGTGAACCCTCCTACACTACGGGTAGGAATCTAAGTTGGTGCAGCAACTATGGAAAACAGTATGGAGGTTCCCCCCAAAACGAAAAGTAGAGCTGCCCTATGATCCAGCAATCCCACTTCCATGCATATACCAAACAAAACTGTAATTTGAAAAAATACATGTACCCCTACTGTCCTAGCTGCACTATTTACAATAGCCAAGACATGGGAACAACCGAAATGTCCATCAGCAGATGAATGGAAGATGCTAGTATACCTTCTGGTATCGTCTATGTGTCTAGCACGTGAATCAGTTAGGGCTTCCCTGGGGGCTCAGTGGTAAAGAATCTGCTTGCCAATGGAGGAGACATGGGCTTGATCCCTGCACCAGGAAGATCCCACATGCTGCGAAGCGGCTAGGCCTGTGTACCCCGACTACTGAGCCTGTGAAGTCAGTGTCCTACAACCCCTGCTATGCAACAAAAGCCACAGCAATGGAAAGCCCGTGTGCCACAGTGAAGAGGAGCCCCTGCTCACTGCGACTAGAGAAAGCCCACGCAGCAACGAAGACCCAGTGCAGCCAAAAATAAATTAAAATATTTTGGGGAAAAAAAAGCGTCAATTATGATGTCTGGCTCATCAACTAAAAACAACAAAAAACAAAGAGTCCTGGATCATAAAAGGCCCAACTCTACTAGTTGGTAGTTACTTGCAAAAACACCATGTCTTACAATAAATTATATCCCTAAGCCTCATAGACAACATTTTAAAAATACTTTTTAATGGACAAATGAGACTCCAGTCATTAAAAAGTCTATGTCTGGAAAAAAAAAAAAAAAGCTGCTCATGGAAGAGTCTCAACATTGTTAGTGAGATGTGCCCTCAACTCATGCTACAGTCAGGGGAGGCCTAATTCTGCCTACAGCAAAACTGATGAAAACAACCCTCTTTATCAATTAGGTAGTGCTTTATCAAACTGACTCCACTTACTAATAAAATAAAGCAACAAAAAACACTATAAATCCTCAGATGTGGACATGGGTGTGAGGGAGAGAGCATTAAAAGCACTTAGCGGAACGGCATGAATAATACCAAGCAGTGTTCAAAGTAAAAGGCACCAGTAGATTTAGGCCATGAAGTATGATGGGCTTGCCTTTCAGTTAGCCATTACTCAGAATTAAGCAAGAATTTCCCACTAAACTGAGGAGCGCTGCCTCTATAAAAAAGGCCCTTAGCTTTGCTCAACAAAGCCAATATTTTTTAGTATGTTTTTCCCTATTCTTCATATAGGAAAAACAGTAATCACTTGGACAACAAATGCCATCATGAAGAAGGCAACTATAGAAAATTAGTCTCCAGCGTTAGATGTTTCTGTGATTTCCCTTGGCTATTCCCAGGTAGCTTACCCTCAGTGATACTGGGTACATCAAAAGTGGGGAGGCAACTGCATTATCTTGGTTCCTCCTTAAAGGAAAATCTGATGAGGTCACTTTTCTGCTTAGGATCTTTCAGGTACTAGTACATAATATGAATTATTCATGCAGAGAAAGAAAATATAGTGAATTATCTCTACCCTCCCCTCCTGGAGCCCAGAACATTCTTCAATCACAATCTTTCAGGCACTCTAGTCCTCCAAGCATGTCTGAGTCTCCAAGTCCTTCTCAAGACAGCTCCAGATAGCAACTTCCAATCAGTTGGAGATGGCCCACGAATTAAAACCTATTTATCTCCTGAATACACTGCTAGGCAGGGGAATGCTCTGACCAGAGGAGGGTCTGGGCAACGGTGGCCTCACAGGTAAAGCAGAGTCAAAGAAGAAACACGTGGAAAGTGCCAGTCCAAGCAAGGGAAGTGATGCATGGACCCCAGGTCACCTGCACTCCTACCCTACTAGCCAGGTAACGCTTTTTATGCAGACGGTGTCTTGGGATACTAGGCTAACACCCCTGACAATTAAATTATATAAGTATCTTCCTCCTCCTCTAGTCTCATGCTTATGGAAAAATCTTCTGTAAATATTTGACACCCATACAATTTCATTTGCTTGTAGTTAGAATATCAGACTCATGTTAGCACTCTTCCAAAGCTGTAACAATATAGTGGAATCCTGTTTAAGGTATCACATTGTGTGAGTTCAGTTAACACAAAATTCACCCCTAAGAGATTTACTCTTGATGTCCTAACAAACTTAGTTCCTGATCCTACAAAGTAAGGATTCAATACAAAACCATGATGGAGCCACTGAGATCTATGCCATCTTATAACGCCTCATAACAACCAAACAGCTGAAGTTTATTGCTCATGCTGCCTCTTTCTCACCAGACCCTCAACATGGAAAACAGGTCCCCTGTGATCTAAGCCCATCTTTTCCATAACTTTACCTCCTACAGTTAGTACCAACAGCAGGAGTGCCACTCAGGGCAGCGTTGGCAGTGGGGCATAGGATGCATTATATCTAAAGTCATGAAGCAACATCTAAAATAGGAGAATGATAAATAACATTAGAAGCAGGAGCATTCAAAGCTTATAGAATTGGATGTTAAATGTTACAGGAAGTGAGTTTATATCCGAGAGAGCTATCAGTAAAGAGATTTTTAGAAGTTCTTTTTTACGTGGTGTTTGGTGCTGTGCAGAAAGATGGTAGCTGAAAGCAGTTGTGTGACTCTTGGGCCCTCTACTCAAACTTACCCTGTGCACAGGTCCCAAGGACTTGCTATTCTGAATCACTTGTTATTCTGGAACTGGCATTTTCTTCATATTTCTGTGCCTTTGCAAACGCTTTTCCTTTCCTCTGAAATATCCACTGTCCTTCACTCAAGGCTTCCCTCTTCTCTGCTCCCACAGCATTTAACGAATTGGAATTTAAGTTGTTCCTGTATATTTCCTCTATGACTGTAAGTTCCTTAAAAGCAGAGCCCTGTTTAAGTCACCTTAATTCCAATAAAGTGCTATAACATTACTTTGTATTAATATATAGTAAGGAAATATGTAATTTGATCAATGAATTATTCATTAAAATACCTGAATGGAAATCCTGATGCTATTATAATGGTTGAAGATATTCTCACATACATTCATTTATTCACTTATCTGACAAATGTGTATTGAGATTTTAGTTTTTTACCTTTTTAATGTGTCAGACCCAGTGCTAGGAATGGGAGATATGAAAGTGACACAACCTTGACCATTACGGTACTCTCTGTACTATAAGACTATACAGAGAGTACAGTCTCAGCAAAAAGTTGATACTTTTACGCTCATTACCAAATTCCTATAAAATATACATAGACTACATATATTTCATTGAAATACTTGTATACTTAATAGATTAAAGGTAGAAATTTTAATTTATGCATTGGTTATTCATCAAGTTATTATATATCAATTTCCTCTGCTTCATAACTATAGTTTTCAATAAATGACCCCACTTTTCAAAGTTTCCATTACTGAGGTTCAGAGTCCTACTCAGTGGTAAATATGCAATAGTACATTTAGTGCATTAAACTTCAATAATGAAATCAAAGGCAGATTTTTATTAGCTATGTCCATAAACTATTAGATATTAATATTAGCCCATTTCCTCATCAAATCACATTGGAACACAAAAATTCCACAAATTCATGTGCTTGCTTTATTAATTCAGGAATTGCGACATTTAGAATCCACAAACTAAACGTGTCGCTTGATCTCTAAAACAAAAATATTTATTAGATAGTTGAACAACTTTTTTATCTTAATGAAAGTCATACATCAGTTTTTCTCAGTGCAGAAGCTAAATATTAATTTAAAATAATAAAAAGTATACATGAAAGGAAAAAATTTCCATATGCTAATTTTGATGGCCTGGGTACAAAATTCTGTGCTAATAGGTTTGGGCTTCCCTGGTGGCTCAGACAGTAAAGAATCCACCCGCAATGCAGGAGACCTGGGTTCAATCCCTCAGTTGGGAAGATCCCCGGGAGTGGCAACCCACTCCATTATTCTTGCCTGGAGAATCCACATGGACAGAGAAACCTGTCCAGGTTACAGTCCATGGCGTCTCAAAGAGTTGGACACCAATGAGCAGCTAAGGATATACACAGCCAAATGTTACATTAAGTTATACTAAATACACTTAGACTTAGTAATTATACTAAGCAAAGTCATGTGCCCAAAAGCAAAACTGTAAAGCCTACATCATGAAAGCAAATGCAAGACCAAAACCTAACACAAACTGAAAAATAATTTATACTATATTGTTATCAATTTTTTAAACTCAAAATTATTATTCAAGATAAATTCCATCCTATATTCTGTTTTGACAATTTTAACTTATTCTTTTAAGAAAAATATGTTTGGAGTCTAATTTTCCTGTCAAATCTGTTCATGGCAAAGATTTATTTAAATCTAGTTTGCCATTTGCCGTTTGTTTATCCGAATATGATTACCAAGCTCCATCATGAGCTCCAAGGCATTGAGAATCCTGAGGCTAAGAAAACGGACAAGACTCCTGCTCTGAAAGAGCTTTCTCTAGAAAACAAACCAGGAAATCGAAAGAGCAATAATAACTAGAGAAGAAATCAAAATCTAATTTTTGTAGCTCAGCTCAATTCACTAAAAGTCATAGACTTATTATCCCTTGGGAAAAGACACTAAATTTAGTCACACCCTTTAGTCTAGATGTAATTTCTTTAACTATTTAGAAGAAACTAGCAGTCACTGAGACTCAGCCTTAGAAGCCCCAGTAATTACCATTAACATTAATACACTGTTGCATTAAGCTTTCCAAAAATAGGATTCACATTTTCCTTCATGCATCCTCAACAGATCTCGCCTCCAACAGAAGAAACATTATTATGTTCTTCCTAGACTATCATTTCAACCATGAGTTAGGGATTTGAATGTTAAAGATAACAGGGGTTGGACTGCTCTGTAAGACCCTTATAAGCACTAACTTATAGGAAACAACAGGTGGCACTGCCTCTCAATCTGAACACGCATAAGCTGGGGTCTTTCCCCCCTCAGGTTACAGAAACAACGGTAAGCAAGCATGGAATCAGATTGTAGTTCATGTTAGAAACCGTATGCCATCACATAACTACATTAATTCTATCATCGACTGGATGTAGTTAAGTGTTACACAAATGGATGTTTCATTATTATGTTTATGTTTGAGACAGATGTGGATTTGAAGCCTAGCTATGCCACAACTGATGTTATCCAAACAAGCTATACAGCCATGCTAAGCCTTGGTTTCCACTTATACAAGATGAGTATAAGAATCTACCTCAAAGTAAGATGTGCCTGAGGTCCTTAGCAGCAAGTACTAAAGATGTCAGCTATTACCGCAATAAAACATTTCCACTGAAAAGAACACAGAATAGTATCTGTGAAAAGCTCCCTAATATAAGAAAACATAAATACAGAAAACATATCTTGAAGATGTTATTACATCTAAATTTCACAGCAAACTGTACCATGTTTATTAAGACTTACACTACAATTTCTCTAGTTTCCAAGCAGAGCTTTCAAGCTACTAAATAAAAATACCTACATCTGTACAAGTCTAACAGGTTTACAGATAAGAACAATACAGATGAAGAGAATAAAGGATATGAGAGTTTCGAAACATTTAGAGAATTCAAGGTGTCGGAATTAATTACAGATTTGAAAATCTAACTGGGAAAATTCAAGAATATGCACTTTTCCAAAGGTATTATTCAAATTCACCCTGATCAAAAACAATATTTTAGGAAAATAATTTAAAAGTACAAGCTAAAATCAATTTTCAGCATTAAAATATTCCATTTAAAAGGGATAGATCTGGACTTGACAAAGTACTCATATGATACACTGGGAAGTCTCTCTCATTCTCTCATTCCCTCCATTTCTCCTTTCCCTCCTTTTTACCTTGTTTGTTTTTAAAATGGCAGAGATCATATTCATGGTAAAAAACTTTTATTAAGAATTATTAAATTGAGCAAATCTCTTATTTTCTCAGTATTTTAATTACCTTGCTCAGAAAGTAGGAATGATAATAACTTTACCTATTCAAAAGGAAGGAATTATACTGGTCAAAAGATTTTTACAATGAGCTTCATTTTGCTATAAAATTGTACTGCAAAAAGATGCTGAAGTGCTAACGACTGATTACTTTAAACAAATATTTTATATTATATAAATATTTGTTATCCAGGCAATATTTAAATGGCACTATTCAAGTGATATCAAATAATATGGATAGTTACAATGGTATGAACTAGCAACAATAGATGGGAACAACTATGTAAAGTACTCTGACTACAAGCTAATATTACTTCTTTTACTGTTACATAGGTAACCTGGGCCTATGTACCGCATCTTGTTCCAACCCTTTATTGACTTATTATAGCAGAAAAGTATAGATCTGGAAGAAACCTTTGCGACTTCAATGAATATTCAGTCCAGTACATTTTTTCCCTAATATGCTTTCCTAGATGTATTTGTTATCAGACCATATGGAATTTTAATGTAGATTTAGAGCAAGTGAAACTGATGGACCCAATCCAAAACTCTACATATGTTATGAGGGAAAAAAGCTAAATGCTAAGTATTTTCCCACTCACTAGCAATGGCTAACGATGAATTTTGTCACTCTATCACAGATAATCTTCTCTGTTCCATGGCGTTTTTGTGACTCCCCAGTTTCATTACTTTCAGAGTAACATTTACAAATAGAAACAATTTTATTTCAGTGCCACTCCCTTACGGAGTAGCCTGGTGGGCTGCAGTCCATGGGGTTGCTAACAGTCGGACAGACTGAGCGACTTCACTTTCACTTTTCTCTTTCATGCACTGGAGAAGGAAATGGCAACCCACTCCAGTATTCTTGCCTGGAGAATCCCAGGGATGGGGGAGCCTGGTGGGCTGCCGTCTATGGGGTCACACAGAGTCAGGCACGACTGAAGTGACTTAGCAGCAGCAGCAGCAGCCACTCCCTTGACACCATCATAACTCTACACTTACTGCAAAGTTCTTAGACTAATTATCTCAATAGAACTGCTATATTTTCTAGCTGTCAGTGACCTTATTTAACAACAAAATAGTTAATCTTCTCGTCCTTATCTATGATTCTCTTAATAATCATAAAATATTAAGAGGAAATAATAATCGTAAGATCAAAATAAGCAAATCTATCTACTTTTTTAATGGTCACACACTCAATTACAAACTCAGGACTAGTAGTCTTTCCACTAAGTTATTCCTCTTAAAATATATACATATTTCCTTAAATATATATATATATATATATATAGGTATGTGTATATTTGAATACATATGTATATTTCCTTAAATATATATATATATAGGTATGTGTATATTTGAATATATATTAATAAACACTCATTGAAAGAAGATCCAAACAATACAGAATCTATTTATAAAAATTTCCATGTCCACTGACAGAGCCTTATTTGCCAAAGGCAGCCAGCATTAACAGTTTGGTGTCCTTCAGATACTTACTGTGGCCAGGCGCAGCAATCTATTCAAGCATAGCATTACGAAACTTTCTTTTCTTTCATTTTTCCTTTTTTTTTTACTTTGGCCATCTTTTTACCTCAGAATACATAAATTTATTCATTCTACTTTAACAACTCTTCATCCACCATCCATTCTTAAAAATGTATGCTCTCTTTTAATATCCGTATCATTTAACCACATTAAATATTTTGTAATACCCCAACTTAACTAAAAATTCTACAAAATGTGAAAATCAAGGATTTACATTTCAAATAAGTCAGTCTTTTCTACTGTTTTGTATGATTTAACTCTGTATGATTAAAAAAACACTTAAATATGTATATTGAATTTAAAACACGTATCAAATTACTTTAAATTGCTATAATAATTTGTTCTGAAAGACCATGTCATCACCCATCTCATATATTTTCACACAAACACATATACTATAAAGTATATTCTGTATGTTAATATTTATATATATATATATCTATGTAACACATTTTCATTATGCCAACATTTTCTAGAAAATATTCTTTGGAGTAAACTCATTTCTACTCTTGTATAATGAGATTATTCATTGGAAGGCCTGATGCTGAAGCTGAAGCTCCAATACTCTGGCCACCTGATGCGAAAAGCCGACTCATTGGAAAAGACCCTGATGCTGGGACAGACAGAAGGCAGGAGGAGAAGGGGATGACAGAGGATGAGATGGTTGGAGGCCATCACTGAGTCAATGGACATGAGTCTGAACAAGCTCCAGGAGATGGTGATGGACAGGGGAGCCTGGCGGGCTGCAGTCCACGGGGTCACAAAGAGTCAGACATGACTAAGTGACGGAACAACAACTCTTTTACAGCTTGTTTTTCGGTCATGTAAACAGGATTTGTTTCATACAGATACATACTTAGAGAAATGATGGCACTGGTTTCATAACAATAAAACTAAAGCAATAAACAGCAAGAAAACAAATGACAATGAAATAGAATTTTGGGGTAAAACGGCAAAGAGTAAATAAATGTCTTCAAATTAGAAACTATGTGACTTGGGCTTCTGTTAATTATGATAAACTATTTAAAGAGCATAAATGAGTATTAAAAATATTTTGATAAAGTTTAAATATAGATTTTTCTTTCAACATTTTTCAAATGTTGCTTCTAAAACCTCTTAGGAGTTAATTGTCTTCCAAAGATTACTCTCTTTCTAAGGTAAAAGAGACAAAAGATAATTAGTTCCTCTGGAAGTTTATGTTTGCCTGATTATTCTGAGTAGAAAAATGCACATTTGCAGATCTGCCAAGTTCAACCCATTTTGCTGGAGAATTCCCAGTGTACTGCATTTTTGCCAAAGAACTAAGCTAGGCTGTTGGAAGTTCTTTTATCCATCTGCAAAATTTCACTCTCCCTCTGCTGGCGGCCACAGACACCCTTTACAGACACTAGGTTTAGACGTGCAATGAAACACACATTTGTTCCCTGTAAGCTTTTTCAACAAAGCACACTTCAGTATCCCCTTCTTATAAGTATTTCACTTTAGAGCAGCTCTCACTATTTGGCATTCACCATTCCCTGTGGAGCTGAATAAAGCTTTTCTATGATAGGCTCTTCCTATAAGATTTGCAACTCTTACCATTATTTGAAGAGTTCAGAAGCACTTCTAAAAGCTGTAATCATTTTACAATGTTTTCTTTGCACCACTGAACAGCTCCAGCTGATGAAAGCAAAATGAAAAGGGCCAGATGCATGCTGAGAAGGGCATGATCTTTGCTGTGAGATCAGTATTTCCAGTGTTAGCCCCCTGAAGGGAAAGGTCCTGCTTTCCTCATACACTTTGCCCTTAAGCATGTGGACTCAGACACTGTAGATCTCTGTGATTCATATCAGTTTGTGATTCAAAAAAAAAAGTTCTCCAACTTGGCCAAGACAAACATGCTTACTCTATTGTTCCCTTGTTTGCAAAATTTTAAAAACTAGAGAATATGGTTGATAAAAAAAGATAACACAAATTTTACTGTTGTGACCCTGATTATGTGATCAATATAGTAACTGTAATAAAGAATTATTAGCACAGCTAGAATAATTTATACAAGTTAAATGAAGGAATTGTGAGGGTGGGGGAGGCAAATTTTGCTTGGAAAAAGTAATCAATTAGCTCATGAGAGCTTTGTTCATTATACCTGAAATCAATCCTTTCTCCACGGTCTGTGTTGCACATAAACTAACCACAGACGTAGGGACTGATTAGTTCCCAGAAACCTTATCATGGAGTGAACCCATTCTCACCCACACCAAAGTCTCTTCTTTTCTTTCAGAAAAATCAGTAGTACTTCGGTTTACTGAGTTTTCATACTCCCCTTCTTTCACAGTGAGGACAGAAAAAGGGATTTTCTGCCAACTGTAAATAGATTTAACCAAAACCAAAATAAAATAGGAAATAGGATAAAACAAAAGGATATTCTTCAGTCGTAAGAACTGTATGTAAAACACAATTCCAGTAATACAAGACTATATATCTATTAAATTTAGCTGGGGGGGTGGCGTGGGGTGGCAGGGGAGAGCATCTAGGAAGCTGCCACATTGATTTGATGCTTAGTAACACTCTAAGGGATTAATATGAACAAATCTAATTCTATCATTACTCCTAATTACATACATTCTCCAAGAAAAAAGTATTCCAGAAGCTACAGAGCTTAAGAGTTTGAGTTTTCTAAATTAAAGCAAATTATATCATAGTTACTGATCAGAACAAAGGGTCAATATTCCAGCACTGTAGCAAAGTCTCAAATATTATATTTGATTTATATAAAAGATAAGAAATTGGAACCACTTAAGTATAAAAAATTTGGTATCACAGGCAAACAAAAACACATCATCAATAATTGTTATCAATGCAGGGAATTCTGTCCCCTAACATCTGAGAAGTTTATCAGTCTTTGCTACCTTCTCCCAGTAACCCTACACCTTTTAAACAAGTCTTGAAAAGCCTTTTGAAAACTCAAGATTGTAAATTTTATATCTGGCTCACATGATATCATAGTTAACTTTTCAATTGCTATTTCCTTTTGCTACTTGCTTCTGTATAGCCAGAACAAGATTTCACATACTAGGAGATACAGATCTCAGTGTGTGATTCAAGGATCAACACCTGAATAAAAGATGTCAGGGCACAACCCAGAGCTGAGCTCTTTTTCCTTCCCCAGGAAATGAATTCTGGAATAAAAAGACAAAGCTCTCCCATCAATGGGCAGACTCTCAAGTCAGGAACACCATGGGGAGTCCTGCACCACTCAGAGTTTGTCCCATCTGAACTCACTGTTGAAAGTTGTTGGTGGCATAAAGCCCCACGTGACCTCGGCCGTGAAGGGACAGTCCTCTAATCACCACAGTATTTAGAGGAAGGATTGTCTGGAGGCGATGAGAAAGACAGCAGATTCCAAGGATAAAAATCCTCACTGGACTCTCAGAGTCATTTCTTTCTCGGTGAGCTAGTAGAGACACCAAACTTCCTGAGAAGCACTCTGGTGTGAGAACAAGCCGTCTTCTTGCTGTGTCTCAACAGTGAGGACATTGTTTTCACTTCAGTTCAGTTCAGTTCAGTCGCTCAGTCGTGTCCAACTCTTTGCGACCCCATGAATCTCAGCACGCCAGGCCTCCCTATCCATCACCATCTCCCGGAGTTCACTCAGACTCACGTCCATCGAGTTCGTGATGCCATCCAGCCATCTCATCCTCGGTCGTCCCCTTCTCCTCCTGCCCCCAATCCCTCCCAGCATCAGAGTCTTTTCCAGTGAGTCAACTCTTCGCATGAGGTGGCCAAAGTACTGGAGTTTCAGCTTTAGCATCATTCCTTCCAAAGAAATCCCAGGGTTGATCTCCTTCAGAATGGACTGGTTGGATCTCCTTGCAGTCCAAGGGACTCTCAAGAGTCTTCTCCAACACCACAGTTCAGTTTCTTCTAATCCCAGCTGGCTGTTGAGTCTGACTTCAATAGGCCATGTGGTGGTGGAATGATCCGGATCTCAGTTTTGACTCCACTACACTTGCTGGTCATTTACTGTGTGAGTTGGACAAACTGCTTAACCTCTGGGAGACTCATCAAATACAAAATCAAGTTATAATATTTACCTCATTCAGGTACTATAACTATCAAAAATAAGTGAAGTACACAATTTGAAATCGTATGTGGCAAAAATACTATTTGTTCATATGTTCAGTACCGTCGCATATTAGTTTGACTTTATGACTCTATTAGCAAGTTCTACATACACTAATTTAGCTTTCTTTTGACCATTCCCTGTATCTACCTTATTCATGCTCTAGTTCCCAAAAGGTTATTATTGTTTTCTTTAAAACATCCCATTCTATTTCTATGAATACTGTCAGCCCTAGACAAAGTCACATCCTAACAGAACAACATCTTTATAACTTATATCACATACTTTCATGGCTGCCCAAGATCAAGGCACTTCAATCCTCCCTGCCATAGTCCTATGTCCATTTTTTTCTTCTATGTCCATCTTTTGATCACTACTCCTGAACTTAGTAAAAGGCTCCCCAGGTACAAACTTAAATTAAACTAAATGCCTGGCTTTTCAAACTCCAGATTTGCACATATATAGCAATGTTATATGGAGTTTCCTTGGCCAAAATCAGTATCTATTATCACTAAAATTACCAATATAAGATAATTATGCACTAACAAAGTAATAAAGTCAAAGTAAACACTAACCTGCCTGTTGGGCAGAGAAAAATTATATTAAAGTCACAGTTAGTTTATCTTAAGAACTTTATATTTTAGTGAAATTCAGTATGGCTGTGGAGACCACCTAGAACTGTAACTTTCAAACAATGTTCCACTTCAAACAATTGCAACTTTTCAAACAATGATCAATGATGTCTCAGGGGATTTACACAAAAGTGGATGAAGAAGGAGGGGAAAGAGGTGACCAGAGCAATTGGGTTCAGGTCCCCCATGCCTACTGGAACCAGAATACTTCTCTTTTTATCTTTATTTACACAGATTTTATTTTTCAATGTGGTTTTGCAGCTAAAACAACATTTGATAGTCCCTCAACTAGAGCTCTTTTGAGTTGTATAAAAATCTCTACACTCTCAAGTAAACACTCAAAAGAACCAAAATGGGAAATAGAAATTTAGAGTTTTCTCATTAAATGGATATATTAACATACTTACAATTCAAAGTCAACAAACTAGGCATGTTTAATACTTTCACAGTCTAACTCTACCGTGCAGAGGACCCACGCCAGAGTAGGAAGAACATGCCTGAGCGGCTTCAGACAGTGATGCCTAAGTAGCTTTAGACAGCAGGCTCTCTCCAGTCATGGCACACAAGATAAAAGTTTTGGATTAAAAAAGAAAATCATCTGGTCAAACAGTGATCTTAAATTTTGCCGTAAAAACACCATCATTAGGAGACACACACCAAAAATGAGTACCTGAGAAAAGACTCAATAACTTCTTTTATTCCTTTTCTACAAGCTGAATATCTCAGATTTCTGATTTTTAGGAAGACATACTCGACATATAGTTCACTTATAAACACACATATGTTCATGCAAGTTAAGGGAAAACACCACACTTAGATCAGTGTCTTCTAATATGGCTCTATTTTAATTCTTTGGGAGGAGGTCATTATATATCAGATTTAAATAAATCTTCCTACCACCACCTAAGGCTTGTCACGATCTACAGTGGTCAGTTGAGAATTGTAAACAGATTGGAAACTTTGGTTCACTGATAAAATTTAGGGAATTTGATTATACTACAAATTTGAGTCACTGATACCAACCCAGTGCAATTTTCCCTCTCTCTTTCTCCACAAACACGACTTCAAACTTGTCCTCTTTCCTCAAATCCCTATTAACTACTCTGGCCACACCCTATTCATAGAGAAAACAGAAACCTTTGTTGACACTCCCCTAAACTTCCTCTACCAAATCTAGCAGCCTGTCCGTGTCTGTACATATTCCACTGCCATCGCCTTAGTTCCGTGAGGGGCTCCTCCCATCAGTTATGGGTAATCCTCCTTCCTGCACTGCTAATCCATCCCTTCCTTCCTTCTCTCACCCTAAATCTATCCCCTCCTCTTCACTGTTCCCATTAACATTAAAACATGTTTGAAACTCTGTCATCCCACCATCCCATTCCAGCTACTGGATTCTCTTTACTTTCATTCACAGACAAAATTTTTGTAAGAACTATCTCCTTGCCAACTTTATCTTCTTACCTCACATTTATTCTCGAAACCACTCCATTATGGCATATGCCCCCACCATTCCACAAAAAAATTTCCCTTTACCAAAGTCACTAAGGACATTTATGTGGAAAATTCCAGTGGGTTTATTGAAGTCTTCATCTTAATCTCTACTAAATTGGCCCCATTTATTCCCACAGTATTAGTTACCTACTGTTAGACAATGGTTTCCAAAATTTACCATAGATCTTTGCTCTGAGTTTCTAAGACTCATCTATCTATCCAAGTGCCAGCTTAGCATTTATGCTTGGAAATATCACTGGTATTTCGAGTGAAGCAAATTGCATCATAATATATTAATATAATAAGACAGGGTAATAGCTGCCTTGTCTAAAAATAGCCCAAGCTAATTAGGGCTCCCTTATTATCAGTATTAATAAAGTTGCCTGGTTCTCATTTGACATTCAAAAAATAGCCAAAAAGGAGAGAAAATTCTTGCTAATTAAACGATCATCATTGGAAAAGAATAAACTTTTTGATGTAAAGCTATTTCCTTAACTTTTTTTAAACTTAGCTTCAAATTAAGCCTCTTCAGAGCACTTGCCCTGGGTTTTGTAAGGTACTTCAGCAAAACTAAAAAGTTTTTTAAATTGTGGTTTTATACAGACATTAAGCTGATTTCTCCTCTTTTAGTATTCTCATATATCTTCTGTTCACTGGAATGAATTGTTAATTTAGTATAAAGGGACAATACATGCTTCAGGTCACAGGTCTGTGCATAATTGCCAACACTGATGAAGTCACACAGCTCATCTAATAGTTGCTAATGCAATTGTTTCCCTTGTAACCAGACATCATGGTTTCTACAATATTTTAAAGATCCCTTCTTGAAAATAAAGAAATTCTTCTAAACAAGGTTCATAACTTCAAAAAGGAATTGGATTTCCCCAAATCACGCATGTGACAGATATTTAAAACTTTTCTATTCTATTATTTCTTTAAGTGCATTATTTCCTTCTTCCTATATTTTATTAAAAAATTTTTTCATGTAAACAGAATCTGGAAAATTCTCCACACTGACACAATCTATTTGAATCATCCAAAATCAAATTGCCTTACTAACAAACTTAGAGCAATCAATTTTCTGAGCAATTCTGAAGATAATTTTTTGATCACAGAAAACAAACCATAAGCCTTTGGAGAAAAACAGACAATTTTGATGCACAAATCCCAATGTATTCACTTTGTCCATTGTATCTAATTTCTTCCCACCATCTCCCTCATTCTACCAATGAATATGAGATAAAGTGATCAATTTACTTATCTTTCCAATCCTAAATAATACTGACAATAATTTCCCAGACTCAGAAAGAAAAGCCCTATCATACTGCATTTCCCATAATTAAAATGTTTAAATTATTAAAACTGTAACATCTTTAAATCTGTTTTGCATTGGCACGCATGCTCAGTTGTGTCCTACTCTTTGCAACCCCATGGCTAGCTTCCTCTGTCCATGGAATTTTCCAGGCAAGAATAGTGGAGTGGGTTGGCATTTCCTAGTCCAAGGGATCTTCCTAACTCAGGGATCAAACCTGGGTCTCCTGAATTGGCAGGTGGATTCTTTACCACAGTGTCACCTGGGAAGTCCTTTAAATCTGTTTACACACACCAAAAAAATGTTTACCAAAATCGAACTTAGGCATTTCAAACTCTGAATCTTTTTATAGAATTCCTTCTACAGTAATATTAAGAATACCAAAAGTACCTTTTGCAACATGGTTGTCATTTGAAATGTCAGTTCTTCATGTCCCTGTTCAGTTACTTACCTAAAAGAACAAAAAAGAAAACATAAGTCTGAAGTCATTTCAATTTATCATAAGGAACAGCTTTCACATTTCTAATAAGTTTTGTCATAGGCATTGATAAACCTGTTAATAAGAAAATTGTACTCTATTCGAAATATGAAACAGCAGCCAAAAATATATAAGTAAATCTTCCAAGAGCTCAGAAAAGTAAGCAAAACAAATATTAAAATTACGAAAATGTTCATCTAATTATAAAAAACTTTAAGTGACATTAGTAGATTTGAGATGGTCAAGATAATTGAGAACAAAATTAAATTCTGTGTTCATATTTCCAAATTGTTTTTTATTGGTTCACATTTAGTATGACAAACATTATTTAGCCAATATGCTTCAGCTGATGCTTTAGGCATAGTCTGTATGAAAGTTTACATAATCTATGTTAAAACCTCTAAGTAAGTTATTAAAACATTATAAAAACAATAAGACATTTTAGGAACAACAAAAATCATTCTTATTCCACTACTAAAGTCAACAGATTTATTTATTCATGTTCTTTCTCTTTTACACCTACAAATGTGAACAAGTACTCATTTAAACAGGTATTCATTTAAACAGGCATGAATATGTTCTTCTTTAAATGGAGAACATATAATACACTATAATTACAAAATATTGTATTTGTCTTTTCCCGTTATTTACACTTATAATTATCCTCCATGTTTGTATCTACTGTTTATACATGTCATTTTAACATCTGCAAGTGTGTGCACTGCAGTGCTGTTTCAATGGTCATTATCTTAACGAAAAATTATTGTCAAATTTCTATAAATTATCATTTAAATATGTGTGTATACACATTTTTAAATCTCTTTTCACTTTGGTCCTAACTTTTGCTGATTTACGTGTCCCTACATCAGGTACAATACATCCTTCTCCATAACTGTTTCAAGATAGCATATTGAAAAGCAGAGACATTACTTTGCCAACAAAGGTCCATCTAGTCAAGGCTATGGTTTTTCCTGTGGTCATGTATGGATGTGAGAGTTGGACTGTGAAGAAAGCTGAGCGCCGAAGAATTGATGCTTTTGAACTGTGGTGTCGGAGAAGACTCTTGAGAGTCCCTGGGACTGCAAGGAGATCCAGCCAGTCCATTCTGAAGGAGATCAGCCCTGGGATTTCATGGGAAGGAATGATGCTAAAGCTGTAACTCCAGTACTTTGGCCACCTCATGTGAAGAGTTGACTCATTGGAAAAGACTCTGATGCTGGGAGGGATTGGGGGCAGGAGGAGAAGGGGACGACAGAGGATGAGATGGCTGGATGGCATCACGGACTCGATGGATGTGAGTCTGAGTGAACTCCGGGAAATGGTGATGAACAGGGAGGCCTGGTGTGCTGCAATTCATGGGGTCACGAAGAGTCAGACACGACTGAGCGACTGAACTAAACTGAACTGAACTGATTCATGCCTGTGTCTTTTCCAACTGAAGCATAGTACCAATTTGTTGAAAGTTTAAGTCCTTAAATTCCAACTAGGCTTATTAGGACTGCATTCAGTCTATAAACAGACTTGATAAGAACTGACATCCTAACAATTATTTGCCATGTGATCCATCCCTTATTTTCATCTCCCAAAAGAGTTCGGTATTCTTTGCATAGTCCAGGCACACCCTTTGCTAAGCTCATTCTGAACTACTTAATACTTTTTCTTGCTATTTCCAAAAGGAACTTCTTTCTCATTACATTTTCTCCTTGATATACATTACTACTATTATCTCATATACTTTTATTTTATGTTTATTCTCTTTAGAAAGTTTATTGGCTCCTCGAAGTTTTTAACATTTCTCTAATTACATCACAGCTTTTAAAACCATAAGAAAAATTCACAAGTTCTTCCTGAGTATTCCCATCAGAGACGTTAAAATAATTAGACAAAGGTATTCAGACCAATCTGGAGTTCATGACAATTAGGACAAATAACATGATTTACTGAGATGCATCTCCAAAGCAGGCTTTGATTTTAGTGGTCTTTCCAGTTATAAACTACGTTGCTTCCCACATAATATTCAAATATTTTATACCTTATAAACTATGCTGCCTCCCACATAATATTCAAACATTTTATACCTTTTCATTAGGAGCCTATAAGTACCAACCTAAATCGTTTTACTGATCAGATTTTCAGATAAAACTTACTACACAATTATGTGGTTTGGCTTTTTTCAGAAAGCTACTTTAAGTGCATGTGTGCCTTATGGGAGAAAAGGCCGAAGCATGGGAACTGTGACTTAATAGGAAGAGCCTGGCTTTGGGATCTTATTGGTCCGGTCTCAAGGTCTGACTTGGCCACTTGCTAACAGTAGGCCCTTTGCAAATGGCTTAACTCTGAGCCTGAGTTCTCCTCCTGAAATGAGGTTAGTTGGGGGCTTAGACATAGGAGATGGTGCGCGCCTGGCATAAATTTTACACTCAAAAACTGGTGGGTATCATCATCCGATAACAGAAGACCATATGACCTAATCCCAAGCATTTTATATATGTTTACTTATTTAATTTCACAATAGCCATGTGAAATACCTCTTTCCATGAGGAATGAGGTCAGAGTCTATACTGAACAAGTTCATGGTAACAGTCAACACTGATGCATAGAATAAATCAACTAACATTGGTCCTTAGTCAGAGTTCATTCTACGCTGACAATGCTCTCTGTCTTGTCTTCTGTTTTCATTACTTTTTCCTACTAATATCTGGGTTTCCATAATAGTCTACAGATTTCTTTTTAATTGAAATGATCAAGAATGTACCTTTTCTAATTAATTTTAAAATCCACTGAATAATGCCCATAATGCTGAAACCGTCATTAAAACCACTTATCATCTATCTGACTCAAAATACCTTTTCCAACATTATCATTAATTCCCTTTACTCATCCTACAAACAGACCAAATTCCTTGCTATTCCTCTTTACATACTTAGAAAAGTTTATCTCCTTTTCCTGTCTCCATATTTTATCTCAAGATAATTCATTTTTTAAAAACTTATTACAAAAGAAATAACTGCTTGCACTGGTTATTTCCTAGGCACCCCTGAGCTCCCATCTGTTCACTCTTCTCTGCCCTTCCCTCATTCTATGAGGCTGACCCCACAGTGTGTCACACAAGCTCTCCTACCAGCTGACTTCCATTTGTGTTTGCTCAGTACGATGCTCCAGCAACAGATCCCAAAGTGGAATCGGCGAGATATTAACATATGTACTCTTCATGTTCCCTCCCTGCTTTGACATCCAGAAAGAGCTGCATTTTTCTAGCACCCACAGATTCCATCCGATTCCATCAGATTCAACAGATTCCATTCTACATTCAAGTAACACGGTTTCCACACTTTAGCCTTTCAGGTCTAACCTGAGAGTGATGGTGGTTGCCCCTACAATACCTCACCACCCATTGATGGCTCCCTTAACCTGACTCAAATCTTCTTAAACTATCTCTTCATTAAAACCTCTTCAAGATCCTGGCTGAAGAACTTTCATGGCAGTCAGTGGTTAAGTTCCCTCCACACTTCCACTGCCAGGAACACAGGTTCGATCCAGGGTCAAGGAACTAAGATCCTGCACGCCACAAGGTGCAATCTTAAAAAATAAAAATAAAAACAGAATCCTGGCTGAATGCTTTCTATTCCTTCTCTTTAAAAAAAATGGAAGCATAAAAAGTACAAAGAGCCTCTTTTCCTCCCTGGCTGCTTGAAGATCAGCCGCCATCATGAAAGACACAGTAACCATCCAGACTAGGAAGTTCATGACCAACCGGCTGCTTCAGCAGAAACAAATGGTCATCGATGGTCTTCACCCTGGAAAGACAACCGTTATCTAAATCAGAAATTTGGGAAAAACTGGCCAAAATGTACAAGACCACACCAGATGTCATCTTTGTATTTGGATTCAGAACTCATTTTGGTGGTGGCAAGACAACTGGCTTCAGCATGACCTACGATTCCTTGGATTATGTGAAGAAGAAATGAGCCCAAACATAGGCTTGCAAGACATGGCCTATATGAGAAGAAAAAGACCTCAAGGAAACAGCGAAAGGAGCGCAAGAACAGAATGAAGAAAGTCAGGGGGACTGCGAAGGCCAACGTTGGTGCCGGCAAAAGGAAGGAGTAAAGATTCTGCAGCGACTGTATCTGTGGTGATTGTACAGATTTTTCATGAAAGAGAGAATAAACTAAGACCTTTTACATGTAAAAAAAAAAAAGTACAAAGAAGAACATTCTATGCACAAAGGATATGAAAGTAATGAGAAAAATGTTCTTGGAAGAACCAGGCTTAACAGGAGACACACGACTCCCAGAATCCCTTTATATACATACATATAGCTACTTTCATAAATATTATATTATTATATAACATTGTTTTTTGCCTCATGGTCCTTAGCCATGCCAATATTAATATCTAAAAACTCACTTCATTTGTTTAAATATTTTCTAGCATTCCAGAAAATATGCATCTACCATATATCTACTTAATCAAAGAAAGACTTGCTTTCTATTATATAATATCCAAAATCAGTTTTCAATTTTCTGAGTTTTATATCTTCAAGTTTTTACATTTATAATTGTTACAAGAAAGAAGCATGAGGGATGATGTTTACTTGCAGAGTCGGTCTCAAATTCACACAAAAGCACTGACTGAAATTGTTGCCCAAGGAATGTTAAGCTGAACAGGCATCTCCTGTCTCACAGCTAAACTGCAGTGAGAAAAACTGAAACGAGAGATGCCTGTGTCCTGCCACTTCCTCTTCCCTTATAACTACCGTTTATTAAATATCTACAATATGTCTATGTATCATCTATTGATTCTTTTTAACACGTAAGATTGCTGTTTAGTTGTTCAGTTGTGTCTGACTCTTCGGCGACCCATGGCCTGTAGCTTGCCAGGCTCCTCTGTCCATGAGATTTCCCAGGCAAGAATACTAGAGTGGGTTGCCATTTCCTTCTCCAGAGGATCTTCCTGATACAAGGATTGAACCTGCATCTCCTGCATTGGCAAGAGGATTCTTTACCATTGAACCACCAGGGGAGCCCAACGTATAAGACAGGAATTACTAAATCCCTTTCACAGATGACAGAAGGTTAAATAATATGCCTAGGCACTGAATGCTGAAGTCAGGAGCTGCCCTTCTGCAAAGTCTTTTGTTACATTTTGCTGCCTCTTTTAAAAAATTTATTTATATTTTACTTGATATCAGATTAGGCAACTTTTTCATGCTAAAGTCTTGTTATATCAGGTTTTGCTAAATGCTCATCATATTATATCACAATATATCACATTTTTATCAAATGTGATTTGGCCTACTGTATCATTAAACCATTAAAATATTATAAAACAAATATTGTAATGTTCTCATTTTATGATCTCTTACTCTTCAAGGCATATTAGAATTCTTAACAGTCTTTAACTGACAGTTGAGCTATAAACAGGAACATATGAAGGACCCAAGTCCTAAACAGTTAGTGATATTCCAACGGCATGGAGCCCATAGACTGGTCTCCCTGGACCAATTACAAAATCACTGAACAGAATCACTAAAGTCTTTTTTTTAAATCACAGAGCCTTGAGTCTCACTCCAGTATAATTATTTAAGACTTAACAACTCTGTACAACCTCTGCATGTGATCTTTCTGCATATTAAAGTTTGAGAGAAAAAAAAAAAAAGTTTGAGAGAATAAGGCAAGAATCATTACCTTGTTTCAGTGATCTCTGACCAACAGTATGCCAGCATCACCTAGGAACTGAGATGCACAATACTGGGCCCCACCCTAGGTCTTCTGAATTAGAAATTTGGGGGATGGGCCCAATAATATGTTTTAGCAACATATTCCTACTTACAGGCTATTCTAGAACCATTATGGAGCCAAGGCAGTGTCATTCTTCACTTTCCCAGGAGGCTCTTTAAAATTCCCAATAAGAAAGAGCCTTCTCTGATACATATAGTATCAAATGCCCACCATTTCTCTTCCCTGCCCTATTTGTTTCATCTACCCTATGTCTAGACTAGGGCTTCCCTTGTGGCTCAGAGGGTAAAGAATCCACCTGCAATGAGGGAGACCTGAGTCCAATCCCTGGGTTGGGAAGATCCCTTGGAGAAGGAAAAGGCTATCCACTCCAGTATTCTGGCCTGGAGAATTCCATGGACTGTATAGTCCCTGGGACACAAAGAGTCAGACACGACTGAGTGACATCAAAACTCATAATAATGTCTAGATTGGACAGCAAGGAGATCCAACCAGTCCATTCTAAAGGAGATCAGCCCTGGGTGTTCATTGGAAGGACTGATGCTAAAGCTGAAACTCTAGTACTTTGGCCACCTCATGTGAAGAGCTGACTCATTGGAAAAGACCCTGATGCTGGGAGGTATTGGGGGCAGGAGGAAAAGGGGACGACAGAGGATGAGATGGTTGGATGGTATCACTGACTCGATGGACATGAGTTTGAGTGAACTCCGGGAATTGGAGATGGACAGGGAGGCCTGATGTGCTGCAGTCCATGGGTCACAAAGAGTCAGACAGGACTGAGTGACATCATAATTCATAATAATGTCTAGATGAAGAGATTAAAGTTTCAACAGATGCAGTGTCTGCATTCACATCATCATTTTAGGAGCTGACAAAATCATACAGAGTTATTCAGACACTTAAACCAGAACCATCACTGCAAAGTGCTTTGGAATCATGTACCTAACCATAGAGGTCACACAGTCTGCATAATGCTGTTTAGAAAAAGTCTTCCCTCGTCCACTTTGTCTGTGGTGAGCAATTCTCTCTGTGCCTTAGCACCAATTTAGAAAGTACAACAGTTAGGCATTCATAAGATGTTTCCATGGAAAGGCCAATCAAACTGAAAGAAGCAAAACATCGTCTCCAGGTGTCAAAGAAGAAAACAAGTTCACAGAAACCTTGTCCAATTAAAGTTCAAGACAAATAGCCAGTAACCTCACAGAATAGTAATTGTGGGTTGGGTTGCTATCCAGCTCTTAATATTCATGCATATACTCATAAGGACCTGATCCAACATCTCACACAACAGGAAAACCAATGTAGTACACCACACACCAAGCAAAGTGTTCCATCTGACACTTAGAACTGCTTGCACTCAACTACTTTTCATTTTTGTCCCAATTTCAAGAGACTGCCACCAACACAGAGCTTGAAGTCCTTGCATCTAGCTCTCATTGGGCTGTTCTGTTGAGTCTGAATAGTTTGAGCTCCACTGACAAGAACACGACTGATTTCCTTTTGAAACCGAAAACCAGTGCCTGGGCCTTTGCATACGTGTTTATTCTTCTCCAAGAAAATCAAAAGCAATTTGCATGCTTTCCCCTTCACTGTGAGCCTGTAACTCTCCTCGCTTAATGAGGCAGTGTCCTGTGCTTAGCTGAGTTTAAAATGCACTTTCTTGGCCTCTTCCAAATAAACAGGTCAACTGGATTCCCCTGGCCTCTGACTGTGAATAGCTTCCTGCAGTGAAATATATCACACTCTGATTTCTCTTCTTTCAAGGGAAAGTATTTTGCTTTGAGGTTGGCAAGGAAACAACTCAGAAAACCATTTGCAGCAAATAAAATATTAACAAGACAGAATCTCTCAGCCTCAGTTTCTCAACATCTCTTTCCTCCCTAAACTTAATAGAAAACCCCATGTAAAGACAAAGACCCACTAATTTAATCTTTTTGACCTCATTTTAATAAGTCCTTAAATGGGAAAAATGCTACAGCTGCTTTCCTTCATGTTCTAGTCATTTTTCACAATGTATGTTTCTGTTCATACTTTATAGTTGTCCATTCACAACTGACTACTAAAAATAATATCTGGACAGGTGGATCAATATTTAGATGACTATGTAGGAATTCCAGGGTTAAAGGTGGTAGGTCAGGAACCTGAAAAAATGACTGCCCATAAAATGATACACAGTATCAACAGTATACTAGGCATTATTTAAGGCCCATTCAGTCTAGCTAGGATGACGTAATTAAGCAAAAATTAATAATAAGAATAACTTACAGAATTATTTCTAAAATTATTTCAATAATAATAGAGCCTATAGAATTTTCCAAGTACCAAAAAATTACATTGACTGCCTTATATACATCTAAGCTACTATTCAAAACAACTCCATGAAATCATCTTATATTTTTACTCTAAGACAAGGAAAGAGAAATATGAGAAATAAAAGGACTTGCCCAAGACTGTACTGCTAATAAGTGATTAGACTGAAAATCAAATCCAGGTCTCTGATTTTATAAAGCCTAGGTCTTAGCCACAGTTGGTTATAAATGAAGGCAAGGTAAATTAAGTGACATATTGGTGGGCTTCCCTGGTGGCTCAGCAGTGAAGAATTTACCTGCCAATGCAGGAGACCCTGGTTTGATCCTGGGTCGGGAAGATCCTCTGGAGAAGGGAATGGCAACCCACTCCAGTATTTTTGCCTGGGAAATCCCACGGGCAGAGGAGCTTGGTAGGCTACAGTCCCTGGGGTCCCAAAGAGTAGAACACGACTTCCGACTAACCCACCATCATCACTGGTGGAGCAGGCATTAAATGGCTTGGTGGTGTGTAATCTTTTGGAGATGAAGCTGAACTTTGAAGTAATTAAGAGGAGAGAACAGAAAAAAGAACGGGAGGGAAGGAGATGGGAGGGAAGAGAAAGACCCAAAGGAAACTGTAACATGTGATGTGTTACTCTTGGCCTAAAGTTCCCTGCTGGCTCAGATGGCAAAGAATCCACTTGCAGTGGAGGAGATCCAGGCTCAGTCTCTTGGTCAGGAAGATCCCCGGGAAGAAGAAACGGCAACCCACTCCAGTATCCTTGCCTGGAGAATTCCATGGACAGGGGAGCCTTCGAGCCACCGTCCAAGAGGTTGCAAGAGCTGGACACAACTGAGCAACTAACACACAAGATGCACAGAGGCTTCCCACGTGACTCAGTTTGCCAGCGCAGGACACACAGCTCTATCCCTGGGTCAGGAAGGTTCCCTAGAGAAGGAAAGGGCAACGCACTCCAGTATCCTTGCCTGGAGAACTCCATGGACAGGGGAGGCTGGCGGGCTACAGTCCATGGGACTGCAAAAGAGTCAGTCACAACTGAGCGACCAACAACAAGAAAGATACATGGCAAATATCCAAGGCAAGCTGAAGAGACCGGTAGAGTTATTACTAGCTGCAGCAGAGCTAACAAAACAGAAAGATAAAACCGAAAACCTAAGTTAAGGTTGGACTTCAGGGTTTTAAGTGTCCAGCTATGCAGTTTGACCTTTACTGATAGAATATGATGCATCATACTTCAGGTTTTTCAGTAAGGAAATGACATGATCCAAATAGAGTCTTAAAGAGATTCATCTAGTAAGTAGGCAGACAGCTTGGATGAGGGTTAGAGATAAGTAACCTGTCAACTGCAAAACACTTCAAAGCTTAATTACATCTTAGATCCTAAATGCCAAATCTACATCAGTCAAATATTCTGGCCTTACTGGTAAACTTGCCTTTCTTCCTTCCCTCCAGGTCAAGTCTAGGGCTATCACTTTCAGTGGCTCTGGCCACCAGAATGCAAGTTCCATGAGGTAGGGATTGCTACTGCTACTTTAATTGACGAACATCTGTGCTTAACACCGAGGAGGCATGAGTAAATACTTATTGAAGAAATGCATGCCTGAGTCAGAATGCTCAATCATGTAAAAGGCTAATTCCAGGCCTACCGTTATTAAATGTTTAAGTAGAACAGAGAAAAATCGAAGCAGAAATACATTTTTTATGCAGACCATCATTTACCTATCTTTGACATAAATCAATATGCCAGCAAATTTGGAAAACTCAGCAGTGGCCACAGGACTGGAAAAGATCAGTTTTCATTCCAGTCCCAAAGAAAGGCAATGCCAAAGAATGCTCAAACTACCAAACAATTGCATTCATCTCATACACTAGTAAAGTAATGCTCAAAATTCTCCAAGCCAGGCTTCAACAATACATGAACCGTGAACTTCCAGATGTTCAAGCTGGATTTAGAAAAGGCAGAAGAACCAGAGATCAAACTGCCAACGTTCGTTGGATAATCGAAAAAGTGAGAGAGTTCCAGAAGAATATCTACTTCTGCATTATTGACTATGCCAAAGTCTTTGACTGTGTGGATCACAACAAACTGTGGAAAATTTTGAAAGAGATGAGAATACCAGAGCACCTGACCTGCCTCTGTATGCTGGTCAGGAAGCAACAGTTAGAACTGGACATGGAACAACAGACTGGTTCCAAGTTGGGAAAGGAGTACATCAAGGCTGTATATTGTCACCTTGCTTATTTAACTTACATGCAGAGTACATCATGAGAAATGCTGGACTGGATGAAGCACAAGCTGGAATCAAAATTGTTGGGAGAAATATCAATAACCTCAGATAGGCAGATGACACCACACTTGTGGCAAAAAGTGAAGAAGAACTAAAGAGCTTCTTGATGAAAAGTGAAAGAGAAGAGTGAAAAAACTGGCTTAAAACAACATTCAGAAAACTAAAATCACAGCATCTGGTCCCATTGCTTCATGGCAAATAGATGGGAAAACAATGGAAACAGTGACAGACTTTATTTTTGGGCTCCAAAATCACTGCAGATGGTGACTGCAGTCATGAAATTAAAAGACATTTGCTCCTTGGAAGAAAAGTTATGACCCAACCTAGACTGCATATTAAAAAACAGAGACATTACTTTGCCAACAAAGGTCTGTCTAGTCAAAGCTTCGTTTTTTCCAGTAATCATGTATGGATGTGAGAGTTGGACTATAAAGAAAGCTGAGCACCAAAGAACTGATGCTTTTGAACTGTGGTGTTGGAGAAGACTCTTGAGAGTCCCTTGGACTGCAAAGAGATCCAACCAGTCCATCATCAGTCCTGAATATTCTTTGGAAGGACTGATGCTGAAGCTGAAACTCCAATACTCTGGCCTCCTGATGTGAAGTACTGACTTATTTGAAAAGACCCTGATGTTGGGAAAGATTGAAGGCGGGAGAAGGGGCCGACAGAGGATGAGATGGTTGGATGGCATCACCGACTCAACGGACAGGAGTTTGAGTAGGCTATGGGGGTTGGTGATAGACAGAGAAGCCTGGTGTGCTGCAGTCCATGGGGTTGCAAAGAGTCAGACATGACTGAGCGACTGAATTGAACTGAACTGACATAAATCACACTCCTCTATAAGTGAAGATTAAACAAGGCCTCATAAAAACCGAATGTAACATACAAGTCTTATCTGGGTCCTGATTTGAACACATCAACCATAAAAAAGGCAGATTTGGGGTCATCAGGAAAATATGAATATTAGATATTTGGTATTAATTGATATTAAAGAGCTGTGATAATGGCATGGTGGGAAAAAAAAGAACTTCCCAAGAAGAGGCATACTGAAATACTTACAAGTGAAATGACCTGATGTCTCGGGTTCTTTATTTTTCTTTTCTAAATTTTTGATGTGGGCCACTTTAAAAGTCTTTACTGAATTTGTTACAACATTGTTTCTGTTCTATGTTTTGGCTTTTGAGTCATGAGGCATGTGGGATCCCAACTGCCTGACCAGGAATCAAACACGTACCTCCAGCATGGGAAGGCGAAGTCTCAACCACTGGACTGCCAGGGAAGCTCCTGGTGTTTTCTTTTAAATACTCCAGCAAAATCAAATGCAAAATATGTAGGATGGGAGACAGATGAAACAAAATCAGCACAATGATGTTGAGTTTCAAGCTTACTGGATACATGAGGATTCGTTATAGTATTCTCCTTACTTTGATCCATGTTTGAAAAGGTTCATCAAAGATGTTTTAGAGGCTTGTAAAAGGTGGGCAATAAAACAAAAACAAATGCTAATATTTTAGTCAATGCATGAAGATGTCCACTAGATATCCACCAAGTATGGTTAAACTCATTCATGTATTCATTTAACACATGGTTTTTGAGTCTACAATGTACTGGGGCTGCCATTCAAAGTGGATGAGACACTGTCCCTGCCTCAGAGATCTCATCATGATACGCAGATGAGAACATATTACAGGACAGACACAAAGGATGTAACTAAACTTAATATTGAGAAAGCTCACTCTAGCTGCAGGGCTCTTAACCAAAGAAAAGCAGAGAAAATAATGGCAGGAACTGAGGTAGTAGCACCACACAAGGGGTGGATCCAAGAAATTTTAAGGAAGAAATAGACTTTTCACGTTGCTTACACTTTCTTTGAATAATAATAAAATAGCTACCTCTATTAGGTGCCTACTCTGTACCCAATTCTGTAAAGAAAATCATGTTTCTGAACCTGTCATCTGTGCTAATGGCTAAGAAAATGATATTGGTAAATGTGGGCCAGAGAAGGAAGAAGGAAATTGTACATGACATGCGCAAAGCAGCAGCAATGTGAATACTCATTGACAAAATGAGAAAAAAACATTTATGGAGCAATATATAAATATTACAAATATATAAATAGTACAGAAACAATTTTGCATTACACCAAAAATATGTAAATACACATTAATCTGTGCAATGGGTTTTATTTTAAGAGAACTCCTTTTAGAAAGATGTAGATGATCGTTCAGTTCAGTCGCTCAGTCGTGTCCGACTCTTTGCGACCCCATGGACTGCATTCCAAATATGGTTAAACTCATTCATTTATTCATTTAACACATGGTTTTTGAGTCTACAATGTACTGGGGCTGCCATTCAAAGTGGGTGAGACACTGTCCCTGCCTCAGAGATCTCATCATGATACGCAGATGAGAACATATTACAGGACAGACACAAAGGATGTAACTAAACTTAATATTGAGAAAGCTCACTCTAGCTGCAGGGCTCTTAACCAAAGAAAAGCAGAGAAAATAATGGCAGGAACTGAGGTAGTAGCACCACACAAGGGGTGGATCCAAGAAATTTTAAGGAAGAAATAGACTTTTCACGTTGCTTACACTTTCTTTGAATAATAATAAAATAGCTACCTCTATTAGGTGCCTACTCTGTACCCAATTCTGTAAAGAAAATCATGTTTCTGAACCTGTCATCTGTGCTAATGGCTAAGAAAATGATATTGGTAAATGTGGGCCAGAGAAGGAAGAAGGAAATTGTACATGACATGCGCAAAGCAGCAGCAATGTGAATACTCATTGACAAAATGAGAAAAAAACGTTTATGGAGCAATATATAAATATTACAAATATATAAATAGTACAGAAACAATTTTGCATTACACCAAAAATATGTAAATGCACATTAATCTGTGCAATGGGTTTTATTTTAAGAGAACTCCTTTTAGAAAGATGTAGATGATCGTTCAGTTCAGTCGCTCAGTCGTGTCCGACTCTTTGCGACCCGATGGACTGCAACACACCAGGCTTTCTTGTCCATCACCAACTCCCAGAATTTACTCAGACTTCTGTCCATTGAGTCCGTGATGCCATCCAGCCATCTCATCCTCTGTCATCCCCTTCTCCTCCCACCTTCAATCTTCCCCAGCATCAGGGTCTTTTTCAATGAGTTAGTTCTTCGCATCAGGTGGCCAAAGTATTGGAGTTTCAGCTTCAGCATCAGTCCTTCCAATGAACACTCAGGACTGATTTCCTTTAGGATGGACTGGTTGGATCTCCTTGCTGTGGGTTGCCTCCCTTCTTCAGGGGGTCTTCCTAACCCATTGATTGAACCCAGGTCTCCTGCATTGGAGGCAGATTCTTTTCCATCTGAGCCAAGGTTGAGGACCCAGTAAACTATGGACTATCACTAATAATTGGGCTTCCCTGATGGGAAGATCCCCTGGAGAAAGGAATGGCTACCCACTCTGCTATTAATAATACAACTAAGAACTATAATTCATAGTCATTTCTTATTAATTGTAACAAATGTACTACACTACTGTATGATGTTAACAACAGGTGAAATGGGTTAAAGAGTTATACAGAAATTCTCTGTACTATCTGCTCATTTTTTTGTAGACATAAAACAACTCTAAAAAACAAAGTCTGTTAATTTTTAAAATGGTTTACTTCTTCCTTAATGAAATAAATCAAAATATATTCTTACCTTTTAAATTTACACTTCACTTTATGTATTAATACTATACTAGATATTAAATCTCTGTTCTATTGAGCTACTTGAGAGGAATATATATCTTTTTTTCTCCATTACCCAAAACAGATTTCCCAGTCTCAAAAAAGAAATATGGTGGAAACTATCTCTTATATTGGGCTTCCCAGGAGGCACTACTGGTAAAGAACCAACCTACCAATGCAGTAGACATAAAAGACACAGGTTCGATCCCTGGGTCAGGAAGATCCCCTGGAGGAGGGCATGGCAGCCCACTCCAGTATTCTTGACTGGAGAATCCCATGGACAGAGGAGTCTGGCGGGCTACAGTCTATAGGGTCACACAGAGTCGGACGTGACTGACGTGACTTAGCCTGCATGTATGCATCTCTTATATTATTCTTGGAAATAAGAAGAATAAAAAACTCTTCCAGAGACAAGAGGCATGACACCTTCTGGAAAGGCATTCTGTTGCTGCCAGCTGAAAGGGAGAGCAGTGGGAATTGTAGTGCAGTGGTGTCAGAAATCCCAAACAGATGTTCAACCCATTGATCAAAAAGATGAGCAGTATGGAAGCTGAGATCCATCTGTCCTCTCCCACAAGGACACGGAGCATCATCAGTGCATGGAAACTTTTGGCACAAGAAAGACCTTAAGAGATTCTTTGCTCTCAACCCTTCATTTTCACAGATGAGGGAATTTTAATGGCCAACTAGCAAGCAGTTCTCTTCACACTTTTCTGAAACATGAAAAACAAAGAGCCTGATTCTTTGAAGTTAGAGAAAATCAGCTTCTTTTCTTTATCATGTATACAAATCATTTTTGCTTAAGATAGAAGATTTTTTTCCATTTGAACTTCTATTAAGGAGAAAGGGCAAATAGAAACAGTAGCGAAAACAAAGACACAATAAGAGGCACTGGGCAAAGAAAGAGAGGATTGGCAGATTAAGTCAACAAACTTGAGGCTCAAGGAAAAATCCAGGAGTGGGGATTAACTTCTGTGATGAACTCCAGAAGCCAGAGTCATACAATGTTTTTGGAGACAGATACAGTTTTTGTTTTGCTTGAGTGAAACCCTGAATACTCATTGCCAAATCCCTAAAGAACTGGCCCTTCTTCAGTACCAGTGACCAGAGAAATTCAATGAGAGGAGACTCTCTAGCTTTGGCTGCAAAAGAAAGAAGACTTGTCATATCACCATCTGGAAAAGAAGCAGTGGGAGAGCACACTGGAGAAGGGAAAGTGAAAAAAGGACTTTGGGACGGAGGAACGATCTTCACCTGGGATACGGGAGGCTGCACCGTCACTGACACCTCTGTATATAGTTCATGTGTGCTCCGGCGGCATCCTCACACTTGGAGTTAAGCGATTTGCTTTCCTCTAAAGGACAGTTTCAGAGAAGGCAATGGCACCCCACTCCATTTCTCTTGCCTGGAAAATCCCATGGACAAAGGAGCCTGGTAGGCTGCAGTCCATGAGGTCGCTAAGAGTGGGACACGACTGAGCGACTTCACTTTCACTTTTCACTTTCATACATTGGAGAAGGAAATGGCAACCCACTCCAGTGTTCCTGCCTGGAGAATCCCAGGGATGGGGGAGCCTGGTGGGCTGCCGTCTATGGGGTCACACAGAGTCAGACACGACTGAAGTGACTTAGCAGCAGCAGCAGCAGCAGCAAAGGACAGTTTGACTACAAAGTCAGTGATGAGCCAGTCAGAAGGAGCTGTCCTTAGAGTAGGAAAGTGGCCATGGCCCACATTCCAAGGCTGAATACAGGGGGAAGCCCCTAATAGGTCTCAGGTTGATGACAACAGAAGTGACAACTGACAAAGCCCAGCACTCATAGTTTTCATCCAAACCAGCCCCACAGCAGCAATAAAAACTTTGGCTGAAAGCTCTCTAACCCCTTTCTCAGCATCTGAGATGCCCTAAATGAGAACTCAACTGCTGTCTTAACCGACCCCAAGAAAAGCACCCAGATACTCATTTACCCTTTCTACAAGGACAGAGAAGTCTCAACAAGCTGAGAAGCTTCGTGCTGAGTTCCTCAATCTTTTTTCTCCCTGCTCTTTATTTTATTCTGGTGAAAACAGCTTGAACCTTCTTTCCAATGCACAGATGTATCTCTCAGAATGTTACTTGCTTAGACAAAGCAAAGGACTTGGCAACACATGGAATGTAGGAGAAATTCCTGCTTGCACTTGAGACTACAACCCTGGTGAATAAATGGCTTTGCTCTAAACAGAACTTCTTCAAACCATAGTCTGTATCACCCATGGCAAACGAAATTATTTTTGAAAGTATACTGTCATTCCTTCCCCTATGGCTGGAAAACAACATGCGAACAGGTAAGCTCTCAAAATAACCAGTTGGCATAAATTAAGTCAGCGCTTTACTCCAAGTCCAGCAATTCTGCTGACCCTTCGAAGCATTCTAAAGTCGGTTCCTTTCTCAGAGTGTGGACACAGTGGCTTGGAACTGAAGCAGTGCAGTGACAAGAGGCTGAAAACAAACGCTTCCATTGTGCAGCTTGCCGAGACAAAAATGAGACTTTGACTCACAAACACAACACAATCAGAGGCAGTGTAGAGGCCACGATGGGCCAGCATGGAAACACAGACGATGTGAACGCTTTCATTTTGACACATACTCTCAGAGTCCAACAGTCCCCCAGAAATTACTGCCAACTAAGAAAATGATTTTTAAATCACTGTACTTATATTCTGATTCTGGAACTCATGAATACTCAGGAAGATAGATTTGACTGGATGTTTTGCCTGGTTTGTTGTCTTTGTCAGCACTTTTTAAACATCAGAATCTTGCATTTCTCATTAGTTTGGGGACTCATGATTGCGGGAGGGCGCAGTTAGGCAGAATTTCAAAGTAACAGAACTATGCGATGCAGTTGCTTACAAATTAAAAGTGTTCCTTTGGGTTTTATCATTTGTCTGAAAACTACAGTAGTGCCAGCATCTACAAGCTCTGGCACTCTATGAACATAAAACGGTGACCTCACTTGAGCATTTAAAAAGTCTATTTAATTCCCCTGAAGAACAGACAATGATAACTTTCCTGTTACTCTGGGGAGAAGCAGACGGCTTTCTTCACCTTAACGGTCATAATATTGGTGGGGAAAGTAATGCTGATCTTCACTAATGAAGGAAAATTCCTTTTGCAAATCCTGCTTTGAACGATTATTTTTTTCTGTTAAACTGAAAAGAGGCTTTCCTCCTCAAATCTGTGAAAGAGAAGATTCACAGGCTCTATGGTGAGTGTATCAAATTCTCCCTAAGTACTGTACTGATGTCATGCACTGTGGCATTAAGCTAATTAGGCATTACGCCTGTTTTCAGTCCCATCTGTATTTTCACTGACAAATGGAATATGATAGCAGTGAAAACTGAGTGGTTCAATGCTTATTAAAATAAAAATTTCCATTAGGAAAATATGTTTAAGAGTACTCAGGATACCTGAATTACCCTTAGGTCACTTACCAGAACATTGATGCTTCATTTCTAAGTGGCTCCATCGGAAGTGGCCTCATAAAACTACTGCACAAAACGTGTCTAATGCACCAGCATCCTGATGTCACCAGTGGCATAACTGGCACATTAACCCTGCCAAGCATTTAGTGAATTCTTGAAATTTTATCATTTGTTAGTCATGAAAACTGAGGGGGGAAAAATATATATTACATACCCAACTTGGCCTTCATCCCATGCAGCCTCATCATATCTTTGAGCTTGGCTGTTCTAAAGCATGTTCCATTAATGTGACTCAAAGAAACCACACCTAAATCATGAGCATTACAGACTCCCCCCTTGTTTCCATCCCTGTGAATTCATAGTGGAATGGCCAAGGGATGGTGGAAAAATTGGGGCAGCTACTGAATCCAAGAGAACATCATGCTTCCAGGGAGAAATGACAGGGAGCTGTAAGTAATTGCATTTTCCTGTGTTTTCTACATCTATCTCTTAGGCAATTGTGGAACTTTCTATAGCACACCCAGAGAAAATAAGTAGCCCCCCAAATTTTGTGTCAGTCAATAACAGTTATCTCCTTGAAAAGAAAAGACCAGCAGAAGCTATTTATATAATTGCATGGAGTCCTCCTTCCTCACAGAACTTCCCAGAGATAGAGCCAGTGTTGTATTCGCTTCTGTATTACTGGGCCCTACGTGCCTCGTATATAGGAGATGCTCAAGAAATGAAAGGGTTAGGCTAAAACATATATGCTTACAAGCCGTCAACTAGGACATCTTGAATTGGGACATCACTGAGCTGAGAGACTAGGAATCAACACGGCCTGCTGGAGACTGCACAGGCTTGTGTTTGTATCCTGATTTTACCACTTTCTGTCTCTATGGTATCGAATAAATATCTCAACCACTGCAGTGATTTCCCCCAAGACCATTAAAAAAAGCATATGCAAAATGTAGAATTTGATAAATGGTAATTATTATGATACTATCACTTCCTGATGTTATTTATAGCATGCTAAGATTTAAGATGCATCATTATTCATATTCATAATAATAATATCTCACACTTGTAGGTATAAGGCACTTTTCTAAGCATCTTGTAACTTTTATCATGTTAACTCAATCAACAACCAAATAAAGTAGTAGTATCTCCACTTTTTTTTTTTCTTGGTTTTTTTTTTCATATTTTATTTTATTTTTATTATTATTTTTACTTTACAATATTGTATTAGTTTTGCCATACATCAAAGTGAATCTGTCACAGGTGTACAAGTGTTCCCAATCCTGAACCCCCCTCCCACCTCCCTCCCCATACCACTGGAGCCAATTATACAGAGCGAAGCAAGCCAGAAAGAAAAACACCAATACAGTGTACCAACGCATACACATGGAATTTAGAAAGATGGCAACAACAATCCTGCATGCGAGACAGCAAAAGAGACACAAACGTATAGAATAGTCTTTTGGACTCTGTGGGAGAGGGAGAGGGTGGGATGACCCGGGAGAATGGCAGTGAAACATGTACAATATCACAAAAGAAATGACTTGCCAGTCTAAAGTTTGATGCAGGGTATTTATTGCTTTTTTAATTTTTTTCTTTTTATTTTAATTGGAGGCAAATTACTTTACAATACTGTGGTGGTTTTTGCCATACATTCACATGAATCAGCCATGGGTGTACATGTGTTCTCCATCCTGAACCCCCCTCCCTCCCCATCCCATCTCTCAGGGTCATCCCAGTGCACCAGCCCTGAGCACCCTGTCTCATGCATTGAACCTGGATTGGTGATCTGTTTCATATATGATAATATACATGTTTCAATGCTACTCTCCCAAATCATCCCACCCTCGCCCTCTCCCACAGAGTCCAATAATCTGTTCTTTACACCTGTGTCTCTTTTGCTGACTTGCACACAGGGTCATCATTACCATCTTTCCAAATTCCACATACATGCACTAATACACTGTATTGGTGCTTTTCCTCCTGACCCACTCCGCTCCGCATAATAGGCTCCAGTTTCATCCACCTTATTAGAACTGATTCAAATGTATCTCCACTTTATATCAGAAAAAACTGATGTTCATATTCCTAAGTATATTTACAAAATTAATTTGAATCTCAGAATCTAATCCTCTAAAGGAAACAAAAAAAGTTAAAAACCTTAAACATTTATCCAAAATGCAGTTGAAATGACTATTTTTTGGATCTATTATCTGTTTTAATGAATAATTTGTAAGAAAAAATACAAAAAAGATACTTGAAGCTCAAGTAAATGCATGAAGATTGCATCTTTTCTCACCTTAAAGGCCACTGATGTGGCAATATTTGATAGTTGAATATGTGTCGTCAAACTGGTTTTTCAAAGATGGTAATTAAGCTCAAAACCACTTAAGCCCCATATCCTATGATCTCAGGGCACTAAGGGATTTTTTTTGAGGGAATTTAAAAAGTAAGTATGCTTCAAAGTTTAACCTCAATATACGCTTAGCAAACACATCAGTCACAGCCTCAACTCTGACCACATGAATGCGGAGCACTGCTGTTTCTGAAGACCAGCACACCCAAGGACCAGGGCTCGTAACTAGGACGTCAGCATTCACAGCAAGGCCACATCTTTGTAAAGCACTCTACATCACAAAGAGCTCTCAAGTACTTAACTTCAAAATTCTATGAGTCAGGTAGTTGCTAGGATCCTTAAAAATTATAAAGCTGTCACTTGTTGAATTTCTACCATGAGCAAACATTATATTCATGTATACACACATGCACACACACACATACTTCATTCTAATCCTACAACAACCTTATAAAGGAAATATTATAATCCCTAGCTTTCCTGTGAAGCAGCTGAATCTGCCCGCCCAAGGGACTCGCTCAAAGTTAATAAAGACAGTCTGATTTCAAGAGCTAAATTTTCCTACCATGCCAGAGCTATTTCTCTTTTCTCAGCATATAATGCCAATAAAATGTTTGTGCAAATGACATTTATCTAAAAGCCTCTTCCATTTCCACCCCTTCATGACACCTGAAATCTAGAAGTTTTACTGGCCCAGAGAACATGTCTAGAACTCCCACATCCCATCTGAGTCTGCCCCCCAGGAGTTGCACACATTCCTCCCACCCAAACTCCCATCGTCCACCGCCACCATCAAAAACTATCTGCTCATCTCCATTTCTTTCAGTTTCTTTAAATGCAAATTATCCTTATAACACAAATGGATGCTAGCACATTTTATTTATCTGGAATAGTATATTCATTCACTCATTTAATTAACATTTATTGAGAACTCACTATGTAATACTTTTCAAAAACTAATGTTTAAATTCTAAGAACCAATGAAGCTATATTTATCATCTGACAAGTGTTTGGATGGCACGCAAAGTTCTCTATGTATAAAAACAGATAATGCTCACCAAATGTTTTATTCTGTTTTAGTGCTATACAAGTATTACTTCATTTAAAACAATGGCCTTATAAAACAGATACTAATAATATTATTCCTGTTTTATATATGAGACAATTGAGGCATACTGGTGAGATACTGTCACAAAAATTATTTGGCTGATAAATAGCAGAATCATGGTTCTGCTTGACTAAGCTCTATCGTGAGGGCTGCTCCTCTTAATGAGCCATACCAGCTTGAGAGGTTTTTGTTTGTTTTTATAATTAAAGTATGTATACATTCTAATTTGCCTGTGATAATTCTGGGACTATTTTCCCAGAATAAGTAATAGCACCCCCCTTCACTCTCAAAAGTGTACTTCTTTGAAGAATAAATTATAGTGTCATCCTATTTCCAATAAAAGAATAATAGTTAACTTGACATGGCTGGAAGAGAAAACAGCACACGAATATTCTATAACAGTCATTAAGATACAAAGGGAATATGGAGAGGAAGGAAAAACAAAAAAATAGGTGTCAATAGACCTTGATGCAAGACCAGGTTCTGCTATAGTTAGTTATGTGGCATTGGCCAAGTTGTGTAACCTCTCTGAGTCTCAGCTAATATTCTCTGTAAAATAAGAGTTTAAAACACCAGCTCCCATGGCTATGATGCAAAGATAAGATTGCGCTGGAAAAGTACGTGGAACATGATAAGGTCTCAAAAAAAAAAGTACATGTTTAGTTATTCTTTGGAACAGTTTCTCTTATATTCCATGTGATTTTTCTACTGCAAATGAAAAAGAATTCTTAGAAGAATTAAACAGGATTTGGACAGGAATTTAACATTAAGAGCCAAGAGAAATTTATACCATTAATTCCTGCAATAATTTTTATTCTTCAGAGTTACAGTACTGGGAATTATTTATGAAAATGAATCCTTTACATAATGCACTCCTTGAAGGCCACACAATATTCTAAAGCCGGAATGTCCACTCATTGTAGGTGGTCTTACAGTGTAGGCTGAAGTAGCAAAACCACACCACACTCTTGGATACATATTTTAATTCTAGAATCTGGGACTTCAAAGACTGAGGAGCCAATTTTCAAGACATCTTGAGGGAACAGGAAAGGAAATCCCAGAGCAGCAAGATAAATGAAGTTCTTTCCCTTTCTCCCGCTAGGAAAGAACAAAACTACTCTGCAAGGAATACTGTGTTTGTACCTCCTTGTACTATGTCTAAAAGAAGAAAAAGAAGTAAGAAAGAATGGAGGGGACCTGAATGTATAAAAACACCACTAAATATAAGTTTAACATTTCTTAAGCCTATTATTTAGGAAAAAATATTTATTTCATCTTTGAAGTAGTCTCTCTTCATAGCATAGCTTAGCTAGACAGTCGTGAGGCAAGATGTCAAAGAATTATATGTTTTCACCTAACAAACTATAAAAGATTTAAATTTAGAAGAGCACTAAACTAAAAAAATATCACAGTCCCACAAACCTCTGGAACCCTGAATCCTTGAAGAATGTGGATTTATCCAGCATTGGCTATCATTATATTGGGGAGTGATTGTGTTTCTTTAAACTCAAATAATTCTCGTTATTACATAATTCATGTAACTCCCTATGGATTTAGTAATTCCCTAACAACTGGGATGTGAAATAAAGGCCATAAACTTAGTTCTTTCCAAGGGTAAATTAAAACATAAACTGACTGCATCATATTACTTATTAATAAATAAAGTATCATGGTGTACTTCCACTTCTCACATTAATTTTGTAAAGCAGAAATAACTGGTTATTTTTTAAAAGGAAAAAAAAGAAAAAAAAAATTAGGAAGCAAGCAGAAAAAAAAAAAAGAAAGAAAGAAAGAAATATAAAAAAATAACACATCCCCGAAATCCAAAGTGTGATGTCTAAAATACAGTTGAGGTAAGTGTTTACACTGTTCTATTCAGTGTAGCGCTACAGAATTATGGGCCCCACTGTACCTAGAAGGAGCAGGATGGAGCACACATCTATAAATGTGTGCCATAGTCTCTACAGCACTCTATTATGAAGCAACATCATGCACCACTCACTCCAAAGAGAAAAGCTAATATATTCCATAAAAGAGAAGACTGACAGTAGCCACAGTGTACAAGTGAATTTTTAGTTTATCTTCTTACATGAGAACTTCGAGAGAAATAGCACTCAAAGAATTCAGGAACTAACTGAAGTCATTTCTATTTAAGAAGCTTTAAAAACTGAGAAATTGTTATTTTAAGAAAACCTTCATAAATTGAGATTTTACAGAGAAACATGTCATCTATAGGAGAGTTAGGAATTGCAATTCACATTTTTGTAACACCACTCAATATAAGTTAGTAGATAAATTTGTATCAGTCAAAGGGACCAAATAGAATGTGGAGCTTATGCCCCCTTTTTTTTTTTTTTTTTTTTTTGCATCACTACTAACAAGTTTTCCAAAAACCCCACCAGAGTCAATAAGGTTCAGTGCACTGCAGTCAGCATTCTGAATCATCCTCTTCTTTGTTTGGCTATCCTGACATGATACATGTTGGTACCACAACAACGACAGCTGACAACTACTTTTCCTATTTGAAATGACTTTGCCATTCAACTTGGACCAAAAACATTTGTCATGCTGTAGGCAGTGGATTAACTATAATCAGACCAGGCCAGTGGCTGTGCCAGTTCTAGGTTGAAAGAATCTGGAGGAACAAAGGCTGGATTTATCTCTTTGAGCATTGTTAGTTTCTTTTGGAGGGGGTGGAAGGGTGAGAGGTTAGAAAACAGACAGGACTCTTTTTCTGTAAAGTTGAAAGAAAATTTCAAAATTAAAATTATTTAGAGCTATTTATTTTGCTAAAATTTTCCCCAAAAGAATGTTTTCAATATTGAGTATCTATCTTAGTTACATTGTAAAATACAAACATTTGTTTAATCTCAGAATGAAAAAAAAAAAAAAATTCCTCATACATTTTTGTTTAAAAAAAGTTTTATTAGTTATCCAAAATATCAACTTTTCCTGACTGTGAACCACTCTCTTTAACTTTCTGGAATTAATTTCTTTTATCACGTCTGATAATTAGATGAGCCTACAGGGTTCATTTTAACTTTAAAATATGAGGACATTAAACATTCTATTAAGCACTGCCACTGTTTATATAACTAGCAAGTCCCCATCCACTCATTTTCTTAAAATTTGTGAGTTGTTATCAAAGAGAGAATAAAATTACCATCAGTATGATATATATATAAAGCAAAAAAAATCTACAGCTAAAATCATCTTGTAAAGGAAATGAATACTTAATTTTTATTAAAATGTAGATGTCAGTTAATAGGCCTTATATTGCAGTTGTCATTTCAGACAAAAATTATTTGAAAACTCTGAAGATTTTTCTTGACACACTCAAATGGTTTAAAATAAATTATCATGAAATGCTAAAATGAGTTACATACTTGTGTCGTGTTAGTCGCTCTTTGACACCCATGGACAGAGGAGCCTGCCAGGCTCCTCTGTCCATGGGATTTTCTAGGCAAGAATACTGTGGTGGATAGCCATTCCTCTCCCCAGGGGATCTTCCTGACTCAGAGATCAAACTTGGGTCTCTCACGTTGCAGGCAGATTCTTTACCACCTGGGCCACCAGGGAAGCCCATATATTTATCAAAGTTTGGTCAAATACCAGTAAATATAAGAAACTTAATAACTATTTATCAGCATTTACTATCTGCCACAAATTGCTGAAAATACTGGTGATAAAAACAAAGTTTCTGTCTTCAAGGAGCTTACATTCTAGAGGAGAAGACAGAAGTATATAAATGTATTCAATGTTTAGGATAAAAACAATTAGAAATACAATCCTTGACCTCAACCAAGAAAATAAAACATGCATGTAGATGGTTGCTGTTCAGTAGGTAAGTTGTATCCAACTCTGCCACCCCATGGACTGCAGCATGCCAGGCTCTAAAAAAAAAGTGTAAACAAATATAAACACAATGTGTTTCTGTGATGCTGAAAGATCCTGATTAGGTCATGAAAAGGCAGTGTTGAGTAATTAGAATGAGGGCTAGATCAGGAATGGGCAAATGAGCCCAAGGGCTAAATCCAGCCACCCACATGTTTTTTAACAGACTGCGAGCCAAAAATAGTTTTTATATTTTAAAATGGTTGGGAAAAAATCTGAAGAAGAAGAATATATATGACATGTTAACATTATATGAAATTCCAATTTCTGTGGCCGTAGTAAAGTTTTATTGGAGCACAACCATGCTGACTAGATCACATGTTGTCTGAGGCTGCTTTGGGTAAGAGCAGAATTGAGCAGTAACCATATAATACACAAAGTCAAAAGGATTTATCATCCGGCTCTTCACCAAAAGAGTTGCAACCTGCAGACAAAAAGTAATGAAACTCCTAATCTATTCTATTAACCACAGAACAACAATTTTAACTATTTAGTCAAAAGAGGCCAGTTTGTTTCATTTTTGTGACAAGACTACTAGAGAGAATTTTAAAGACTACATATTTGGGACTTCCCTGGCAGTGCAGGGATTAAGACTCTGTGCTTCCAACACAAGGGACAAGGATTCAGTTCCTAGTCAGGGAACATAGATCCCACATGCTGTGTGACATGGCCAAGAAAACAATTAAAAACTTTTAAAGGGCTACAAATTTATATTCTATCACTGCACTGGAAGCCTTTTATCAGAAATTCAAGTTTTTCTATAATTATCAAAAGTATTGATGAGTCTAAGTCACATTTTTATAGTTACTCAGGGGAATTTATGAAATGAGACCAAATTTGGTTGAACTGTTACAGAATCTTCTTGTTTTTTAAATCCTTATTGAAAATCACTCACAGTTTAAATTCACTCTCTTACCTCCTTATCTAGAATAAATCAGGTCCAAGTATTGACTGATACATTAAAAAAGTTAGAATGGAGAAGCAGTTTAAAATATATACATATATATATAATAACTTAAATACTTTAACTTAATTAAAGGTCATTTATTCACCACTGTGTAAGGCCAAGAGCCCTTGTTTAATTTTATGACTGCAATATCAAGTTTTAAGTCTTCTTCCTTGCATACAGCACAGCCTCAAAGGAGAGTCTACTACTTCAAATTTCAGTTTAAGTGGAGGGAAAGTGTCAAGCCAAATGTACGACAATCTGAATACAGATCCTTCATGATCAAAGAGGAAATTCTCTCTAATCTTTTAGTTTTCTGGCCCACCTTTATTATCTTTCCAAAGCATTCCATTTTTCATAAAAATCACTTTTTTCAAATATGTTTCATCTGCTTTTGTTAACACATATGTTTGCCTAACTACAATCACAAATACAAATAGAAACACAAGTGACTGTGAGTACGCATACAACTCCCAGGCAGACCAGAAAGTGGTCTCTCACCACATGCATTCAGCACATCATGGCCCCCTTCAACATATTCTCCAGGGGAAAGGAGTATATAAACTAATCCAGCCTGAGGCTCCATGAGCACCTACTGTACTCTGCTACAAGCTAATAAAGGTTTGCAACCATTGTACAAGACACTGTTATTTTCATAGAATTTGTCTAGAAATATTTCATATTCTCAGATTTCCTAAAAAACTTAAAATATTTTCTGTTTATATTAAGCGATGAAATCAACAGAATCTAGGAGGGTTTTGCTCTGCTTTGTTTTTTAATCTTTCAATTATTGATGCTTTAGACCTAGTATTCTTGCTTAATTCTAATTCTTGCTTAATTCCATGTTGCCTAGATAAATTCTTCCAAAGTTTCAATTAGATATGGTATCCTTTGATTCTGATGCTAAATCAGCATTCATATTGTTTTAAACCATGGTCCAGCTGCCAAATTCCAATTACCAGATCAGGTTTCCTGTCATTCCAATTAGTAAACATCATTCAGAATCTGAAATGAAAAACACATTTTAAACTACAAATGAATATTTCAGCAACTAAAAATTAATATTTTCTTCTTTTCTAACTAAGCTGGCAACCTTGACCCTAACATTGCTTGAAATTACTTTTGTACTTTTTCCCCTGTATGTGAGACTATAAAAACAATTCAAGGGTAAAAAGCTTAGAGGAAAAAATGTCTTTATTCACAACAGCTGATATTCAAATTTCATTAAACAAAAATATATATTAGCTAACTTTGTTCTGCATTTTCTGAGTCTCCTATAAATGTTATCATATTTTCATGATTTAAAAAATAAAGGAAAAAAGTATACATTAGCTATTTTAAATTGTGCTATAGAATATATTTGATAACATAATAATTTATGATACAGTAGGTAAATAACACTTAAAATGTATATTTTCATTCTTATAAAGAAGAATGAGAATTCAGTTTATACTAAAATATTTAATAAAACTGTAATTGTAAAAAAAAAAAAGAAAAATATTTGTATGTTAGGCATAGTTATTATTTTTACTTTCTTTTTTAGCTTATCTGTGTATCTGATTTGAAGCTATTCCCCAAGAAACAAACCACTGGAGCTATTCTCCAGGGAAACACTGCATTATGCCATATTCGTCTCAGTCGAGGGCTTCGGCTGAAGGTGAAAAGGACTAAGATCCTTCCTGATTCATCAATCCTAACCTAATCCTAATTTATCAATCTCTTTGAGGAATTTATAGGGAAGTTACCAACCTCTAGTCGAATCAAATAGAGAGAAAGGAAAGAGGATCAGAGGATACAGCTAGGGAATGCTCTGATCATATTTGTATGTGATAACTAAATGGAAGCAGCAAGTTTTATTTTCCTACTTCAATCAAAAACTACAAATCTCTCTTCAACCTATAAAGCTAACTTTTCTAATTACAGTCAGGAGCTAGTTTCCTGGAAGAAGTTGATGATTTGCTGTTAGCATTTCACACTCTGCATAATGGGGTAAACTTGCTATATCTCAATCTGGCAAACACATCCCTAAAACTAGAGCTATCTCATCACAACTGTCAATAGAATTGTCTCCATACACGATTAGGTTGCAACGCTCACTGACTTTGTAAACAACCAGTATATTAACTACAACAAAATAAAATGAGGTATTCTTTACCAGACCTGCACAAGCCCTTTCCAGTAGAACTTTCTATAATGACGGAAGTGAAGTGAAGTGAAGTCGCCCAGTCGTGTCCGACTCTTTGCGACCCCATGCACTAGTAGCCTACCAGGCTCCTTCCTCCATGGGATTCTCCAGGCAAGAGTACTGGAGTGGGTTGCCGTTTCCTTCTCCAGGGGATCTTCCCAACCCAGGGATCGAACCTGGGTCTCCCGCATTCCAGGGAGACGCTTTAACCTCTGAGCCACTGGGGAAGCCCCAATAATGACGGAAACATTTAGAATTTCCCCAAAGAAGTATAATTTGTTCAAAATAATTAGGAGAAGAGAGAGATGATGTGAGAAGAAAGGGTTTCGAAGAAACTTTTAAGCATAATGGCTATATTCACTATCTTGACTATGGTGATGGTTTCAGATTTATCTTAAATCTATCAAAGCGTATACTTTAAATATATACTGCTGTTGCTGCTGCTGCTGCTGCTAAGTCACTTCAGCCGTGTCCGACTCTGTGCGACCCCATACACGGCAGCCCACCAGGCTCCCCAGTCCCTGGGATCGTCCAGGCAAGAACACTGGAGTGGGTTGCCATTTCAAACATGTACAGTTTATTACATTTTAATTACACTTCTATAAAATCATGTGTGTGTGTGTGTATCCCACTGTGCTAGAAACACATAGGATATACCCCTTCTATTAAAAAATTTATATGTCTAACTTTTCCCCTAACTTTCAACACAAACGCACACACACACATAGAATTTTATATTTGCTGCCTCTGAGGTATCTTCACCTGGCTGATCAATCGATACTTCAAACTCAGTATTTGCCAAACTCATTCCTGTCTTAAGGAAGGTTTCTCTTTCCTTCAGCAATTAAAGAGCTGCTTTAGGGTGTACAACGGGGGTCTCAGTTCAAGAAGCTGATCTTTGTTGATCCAAGAATTCTGAAACATCAGAATACAGACCAAAGTCCAGGAAAACCAGCACTAAGTATCTCCTAGCTGGAGACACTGAAGAGGGAAGTGGAACAAGATCACACAGACTGGGTAAGTGCAAGGAATTCAAAACGTAATGGGAAACCACTGGGGGATTTAGGCAGAGATTTAATTTTCAGAGCTCCCTTTGTAGTTGCTACGTTTGTTTATACAGATAATACATTCCCATGGTTCAAGAGTGCAATACCTATTAAAACGTATACAGCAAAAAGCCTTCTGTATTAGTTTTCCATTACTATGTAACAAATTACTCTAAAACTTAATGGCTTAGAATAATAAACAATTATTATTTCACAGTTTCTGTGGGTCAGAGATTGGACAGTGACTTGACTGGGTGGTTCTGTCTCAGGGTCCCTGAGGAAGTTCCATCAAAACACAGGCTAGGACTCCAAGCATCTGAAAGTTTGTTAGAACAGAGGATCTGTATCCAGAAGGGACACACACATGGCTGCTGTCTGGAGGCATCAGTTCTTCAATAGATGGACCTCTCTACAGGTGTGGGGCTGTTTGAGGGGCCCACACCAAGGCAGGTGGCTTCCTCTAGAGCTACTGACCCAACAGAACAAGAGAGAAGCCACATATCTTTTATAACCCAGCCTTACAAGTTTTGTCAATCCCCTATACGTTCCAGGAGCCAGCCCCATTCAGTGTGGGAGAGTATTACACAGGATGTAGATGTTAGGAGGTGGGAATCTTTAGAGATCGTTTTAGAAACTGGCTACCATAATCCTATCCATTTTATCTTTTAAGCCACTATCACCTTTTATTTTTTCAAATTTACATTTCAAGTCCTATTTCAGATCTGACATCTTTCCTGAACTTCTCATATTGGTCAGAAAATATAATCTCCCCTTCAATGAGTCCCCCTTAGTATTTTATGCCCAGAATGCCATTAAAAATAAGAGTCACTGAAAAAGGAGAAATCATGGAGATAAGAACCAGTTCGGTTTGGAAAATGCTGAATTTGAAGTATTCAATTGATCAACTAGGTGAAGCTATCTCAGAAGCAGCAAATATATATTTCTGTGTATATATGTGTGTGTATGTGTATATCTAAAGTTAGGAGAAGAGTTAGACACATAGGTTTGAACTGACCAGTTTACATACAGCTTTTGAAGTCACACACTTACAGAAAAATCTGGAGTAACTAGGGTGAAGGTAGTAAGTGAGAGGACAGTTGGCACCATGAGAATCCACTGAGTTAAATCCAAGGATGGTCATTTACTCATTCAAGAAATAATTTGCTATCAACCATAATGCATGAACTGTGGTGTTGGAGAAGACTCTTGAGAGTCCCTTGGACTGCAAGGAGATCCAAGCAGTCCATTCTGAAGGAGATCAGCCCTGGGGTTTCTTTGGAAGGAATGATGCTAAAGCTGAAACTCCAGTACTTTGGTCACCTCATGCAAAGAGTTGACTCATTGGAAAAGACTCTGATGCTGGGAGGGATTGGGGGCAAGAGGAGAAGGGGACAACAGAGGATGAGATGGCTAGATGGCATCACTGATTCGATGGATGTTAGTTAGAGTGAACTCCAGGAGTTGGTGATGGACAGGGAGGCCTGGCATGCTGCAATTCATGGATGGGGTCGCAAAGAGTTGGACACGACTGAGCAACTGAACTGAACTGAACTGAACTGATAAAGCATGAAAAGGAGATGGGACTATATAAAGAAGATTGCTGCTGCTGCTAAGTCGCTTCCGTCATGTCTGACTCTGTGCGATCCTGTAGATGGCAGCCCACCAGGTTCCGCCATCCCTGGGATTCTCCAGGCAAGAATGCTGGAGTGGGTTTCCATTTCCTCCTCCAATACATAAAAGTGAAAAGTGAAAGTAAAGTCACTCAATCGTGTCCGACTCTTCGCGACCCCATGGACTGTAGCCCACCAGGCTCCTCCATCCATGGGATTTTCCAGGCAAGAGAACTGGAGTGGGGTGAAATTGCCTTCTCTGTAAAGAACATTAGGTTAATGCAAACATTTCAAAATAAGAACTGAAAAACATGCACTAATATTAGCTGGGTGGTAATCTTACATGCTGTTCAGTTCAGTTCAGTTGCTCAGTCATGTCTGACTCTTTGCAACCCCATGAATCGCAGCACGCCAGGCCTCCCTGTCCATCACCATCTCCCGGAGTTCACTCAGACTCACATCCATCGAGTCAGTGATGCCATCCAGCCATCTCATCCTCTGTCGTCCTTAATTAACTCAAAAGTCTAGTGTTGCTAACATCAAAACTACTACATATCTTTTTCTACATCCTGATTACATTGATTAACATCCTCCCAGGTGCCTAAAAGATAAAGAATATGGAGGCCTGTCAGCAGTCATTGAATCAACAGTGAAAAGCCTCTACCAATATAATTTTTAACTCTTTAGAAAAGGCTCTGTATCTTTAAGATGCTTTTAAGCTTTGTGCCTCTCATGGTAAGCAATTCACAAGCTGTAAGAGGTCCAGGAGAACCTGTTAGGCAAGCTAGAGAGCTATCAGAGGGGGTTTAACTGAAACATCCCTTTCAAATGCAGAAGACTGAAGCCCTGATTTGACTTTTTCCGGAGAGTATCAGAAGAGTGGAAAAGCAGAGTACAAAGGCCGGCAGATTTTTGGGTTTGGGGGCACATGCTCAGGAAATTCCAGGGGGACCCCTGAAGCCTGATCACGTCCTTGCATTTTGTCAGACTCCCTTCCTCATGACCTTGTCACGGGCGGGATTCCTCACTCTGGCTCCGGCAGTTTTCTGCACTCCTCAGCCTTTACTTGAGCTGCTTCCTCTCCACTGAGGGGTCTGGAAAGGTCCCACTCAAATGTCATTACCTCCATCTTCAAATAAGATAAGGCTTCCCTGTTGCTTCTCTGGCTCTGGTTTCTGTTACAAGCACAGCATGAGTGTCTATTAGGGGCCTGTTTCCTCTGTGGACAATGCAGGCTTGCAGCACAATACAAACCTACTTGAGCATGAGGAAATGGCTCAAATCTCTTATTCAACAATGTGCACCAAACCGAACTCTAAAACAAATAACAGTCTATCATCACTATATATAAAATAGATAACAAGGACCTACTGCTCTCATTGTCATGGCCCTGGGTTCACTCCCTGGTCAGAGAATTAAGACCCCAATACGGCATGTGGTACAGAAAAAAAAAATTAATTAAAATAAATTCTTACATTAAAAAAAAAGAAACCAACAAGGTCTACTGAATAGCACAGGGAACTATCTTCAATATCTTACAATAACCTATAATGGAAAAGAATAAGAAAAAGTATATATATATATACACATATATTAATATTATATATATTATAACATAAAATCTTCCCCAGTGGCTCAACTGGTAAAGAATCCTCCTGCAGTGTGGGAAAACAGGGTTTGATCCCTGGGTTGGGAAGATCCCCTAGAGAAGGGAATGGCTACCCACTCCAGTTTTCTGGCCTGGAGAATTCCATGGACTATACAGTTCATGGGGTCAGAAAGAGTTGGACAGGACTGAGCCTTCAATATATTCATATTATAATATATTGAACATATATGAACAGTAATGCAGTTATAATATTTGTATATACATATTCAGTCACAATATTAACATATATGCATATATAACTGTGTTATACACCTGAAACACAACATTGTAAATCAACTATATTTTAATATAACACTTTTTAAAAATACATTAAAATAGTCCATCATCTATATCAGTTCAGTTCAGTCGCTCAGTTGTTTCTGACTCTTTGCGACCCCAAGAATGGCACCACGCCAGGCCTCCCTGTCCATAACCAACTCCCAGAGTTCACTCAAACTCATGTCCATGGAGTTGGTGATGCCATCCAGCCATCTCATCCCCAGTCGTCCCCTTCTCCTCCTGCTCTCAACCCCTCCCAGCATCAGTCTTTTCCAATGAGTCAGCTCTTTACAGGAGGTGGCCAAAGTACTGGAGTTTCAGCTTCAGCATCAGTCCTTCCAAAGAAATCCCAGAGCTGATCTCCTTCAGAATGGACTGGTTGGACCTCCTTGCAGTCCAAGGGACTCTCAAGAGTCTTCTCCAACATCACAGTTCAAAAGCATCAATTCTTCGGCGCTCAGCTTTCTTCACAGTCCAACTCTCACATCCATATATGATTACTGGAAAAACCATAGCCTTGACTAGACTGACCTTTGTTGACAAAGTAATGTCTCTGCTTTTGAATATACTATCTAGGTTGGTCATAACTTTTCTTTCATGAGTAAGCGTCTTTTAATTTTATGGCTGCAATCACCATCTGAAGTGATTTTGGAGCCTCCAGAAATAACATCTGACACTATTTCCACTGTTTCTCCATCTATTTCCCATGAAGTGATGGGACCAGATGCCATGATCTTTTAGACGGACCTCTGTTGGTTATCTAGGCTGATCATAACTTTCCTTCCAAGGAGTAAACGTCTTTTAATTTCACGGCTGCTATCACATTCTGCAGTGATTTTGGAGCCCCCAAAAATGAAGTCTGACATTGTTTCCACTGTTTCCCCATCTATTTGCCATGAAGTGATCAGACTAGATGCCATAATCTTAGTTTTCTTAACGTTGAACTTTAAGCCAACTTTTTCACTCTTCTTTTACTTTCATCAAGAGGCTTTTTAGTTCCTCTTCACTTTCTGCCATAAGGGTGGTGTCATCTGCATATCTGAGGTTATTGATATTTCTCC
>SJYX01020287.1:190716-239419 GCA_006410675.1 Oreotragus oreotragus
GGCTTTGGCATAGTCAATCAAGCAAAAATAGATGTTTTTCTGGAACTCTCTTGCTTTTTCCATGATCCAGCGGATGTTGGCAATTTGATCTCTGGTTCCTCTGCCTTTTCTAAAACCAGCTTGAACATCAGGGAGTTCATGGTTCATGTATTGCTGAAGTCTGGCTTGGAGAACTTTGAGCATTACTTTACTAGCATGTGAGATGAGTGCAATTGTGCGGTAGTTTGAGCATAGACAACAAGAATATATTGTACAGCACAGGGAATAATATATACTTCCCTGTGCTGCACAATATATTCTTGTTGTCTATTTTATAAACAGTCGTTATTGTTTCTTAATCCTCCACCTCTATCTTATTCCCCCTTCCTCTCTCCCAACTGGTAACAACTAAAATGTTCTCTGTGAGTTAGTTTTGTTATATATTCCATTGTTTTATTTTAGTGATTTCACATACAAGTGATAACAGAGAATATTTGGTTTTCTCTGTTTGATTTATTTCACTAAGCATAGCATCCTCTAGGTCTATCCATGTTGTTGCAAGTGGCAAAATTTTACCTTTTTTTTTTTTCATGGTTGAGTGATTTGCCATTTCCTATATAAATATGCAGACACACACACACACACACGCACACATCACATCTTATCTGTTCATCTGTTGATAGGCATTTGGGTTGCTTCCATAATTGGATATCATAAATAGTGCTGCACTCTCGGCGTATCTTTTCAAATTAGTGTTTTCATTTTCTTCAGATATATACCCATGAGTGGAATTGATGGATTATATGCTAGTTCTGTTTTTTGAGAAACCTCCACACTGTTCTCTATAGTGGCTGCATCAATTTACAGTCCCACCAGCAGTATACCAAGGTTCCCTTTCCCTGGTGACTCGGATGGTAAAGAATCCACGTGCAAATGCTGGAGACCCAGGTTTGATCCCTGGGTCAGGATGAGCCCAAGGAGAAGAGAATGGTGACCTACTCCAGTATTCTCTCCTGGAGAATTCCCTGAGTGGAGGAGCCTGGAGGGCTACCATCTCCGGGGTCACAAAGAGTCAGACATGACTGAATGACTAGCACATTCACTTTCTCAACATCCTACCCAGCTTTTATTATTTGTAGCCTTTTTGATGATGGCCATTTTGATGTGTGAGGTGATATCTTTGTTTTGTTATGCATTTCTTTAGTGATGTTGAGCATTTTTTCATGTACCTATTGGCCATCTGTGTATCTTTGGGAAAATGCTTAGCTCTTCTGTCCATATTTAATTGGGCACTTTTGGAGTTTTGATATTGAGTTAATATCAAAACTGTTGATAGCTCTTGGATGATACACATAAAGGAGCAAGTTTGTGCAACACATCACTCTTGCCCTGTTTTATTATCCTCATTTTGATATGGTCATCCTGGTGGGATGACCTCCTTTGACTTTTCCATTTTTGGTTTCATTTCTGAAAGCTGTGTATAGGTTCCATTTACTATTCCATGTACTATTATAGTATATTCCATGTATGATTATTAGTAATTCCATTCACTATTGGAAAAAACCCAAACTTTTTAGATTGGTGTGGTGTAAGTAGCCTCTTTTCTCTCTTTGCTAGGTATTTTTAAAGTTTTCTGTTTGTTTGTTTTTTTTTAAGATAATACCCCAGAGTAAAGTCATTTATAATTTTAGACTCAGTTATGTTTTGTATCTGACTAGCTTAGTAGTTGGAAACATTTAGTATTTAGGTGCAAGAATGTTCTAGTAACTAAGAAAAACATTTTTTTTTTTACAAAGAAATATGTAATAGAGGTTAATTCATTTAAAATGACCCTTATTGGTAATATCATTTGCATATATTTTCTCCCATTCATTACATTTTCTTTTCATGTTGTCTGTGATTTCCTTTGCTGTGCTAAAGTTTTAAGTTTGATTAGATTACACTTGTTTATATTGCTTTTGGCTTAGGAGACAATCCAAAACAAATATTGCTATGATTTATGTTAGAGTGATCTATATCTTCTTCTAGGAGTTTTATAATTTCAGGTCTTACACTTAAGTCTTTAATGCCTTTATGTTTGTGCAATATGTGAGAAAATGTTCTAATTGCGTTCTTTTCATGCAGTTGTTCAGTTCTCTCAGCATCACTTATTGAAGAGATTGTCTTTTCTCCATGTATATTCTTACCTCCTTTTTCAAAGACTAATTGACCATAAGTGCATAGGTTTGTTTCTGAGCTCTATTTCATTGATCTGTGTGTCTGTTTTTGTGCCAAAACCTTGATTACTGTAGCTTTTTAGAAGTCAGGATACTTGCAGTTTTGTTCCTTTTTCTCAGAATTTCTTCGGCAATTTGGGATCCTTTGTAGCTCTATATATGTTTTATGATTATTCTATTAAAAATATCATGGGTATAGGGATTGCATTAAACCTATGGACTCCTTTGGGTAGTGTAAACATTTTAACAATATTCTTCTAATCTAACAAAATGGGGTAAGTGTCACTGAGGTGTGTGTATTCATGTGAAAAAATAAAGACATGAAACAAAGATATTCCTTGTGATCATCTTGCAAATATTGGTATCAGAATTGGCTATTTTTATTTCATTGGGGCTATGGTAAAGCCCCAATAAAAATATTGTCTAAAATGTTGGTGGTGATATTTTTTATATTTCTCATATTGTAGCATATTAAAAGCAGTTGTTCCTATTTCATTGCATATGTTTTTATAGACTTCAGGATTCCTGATGAAATAGAAATACATTAATGAGTATTCCAGAATCTAGCCACTGTTGGATTTATAAGATAAATGATGGAATATATCATTTTAAACATAACAAAACCTCTTTATGTCCTTCCTACTGACATGATAAAGAGAAAGGTTGCTCAGTCGTGTTCGACTTTGTAATCCCATGGACTGTGGCTCACCAGGCTCCTCTGTCCCTGGAATTCTCAAGGCAAGTATACTGGAGTGGGTTGCCATTCTCTTCTCCATGGGATCTTTCCAACCCAGGGATTGAACTAGAAATCTGCATTACAGGCATATTTTTTACCAGCTGAACCACCAGGAAATAATATCATGAAAGATTATGTAATGAAATAATATAATGAAAGATTCTGTCATAACTCTTTAGATCTCACATGTTGAATACAATTATCACTCTGAAGGAAAGCAAGCATTTTCTTTATTATCTGTAACTTCTAACTCTGAAGCAAGATTAATCGCTAGAATAAATACAAACCACCGTTTTTTTCTCTTTAAATCCACATGTATAAAGTATGTTTCATGTAGTACAATAGGGTAAGAGAGAGCCTACACTTCACTGTGAGACAGTGTTAATAATTCAAGCTGCTTGTACTCCAAGAAGAGGACGTCCATCCCTGAACTGCTCTGCAGTCTCCTCTGGAACCACAGCAAAGATATACGGGACTAGAGCTGGTGATCCCACAGCCTCTTAGAGAGCCCATGTTTTTCACTGGCTCTATGGGAATAAGGGAAATTGAATACAACCATAGAAGGTTCAGAAGTTCCTTTCTCCCTTTATCAGCCAAGATCACAAACCATGAAAAGCCACAGAGGAGCCGTGAGGGCATTCTTAGACACCTGCAGGTTTGGTTATCCATTAAACTCACTGACTTCTCTGTCACGGGAAGTATCCCTATATATATAATGGTATGCAGGGATGTCTTAGAAGGGAACCAAGCATCGCGTGAACGACAATAAAATCTCTAGCATTTCTTCCATGCCTGATATTTTAAATCAACAGTCTATGCTACTTTCAATATTATATAAGGAAAGAAAATATCACTTGCAAAAATGAATAGGGATACAGGGGGGAAAATGTACCCAAGTTTTTTTATTTTATAAAACTAGTAGTTAATGTAAATTTACATAATTATAAGAATTATATGTTTTACGATTTTCATAAAGTATTAATAGTAAGGAAAACTAAGCTTATCACTTTTTAAATATTCAGTTCAGTTGTTTCCTACTCTTTGCGACCCCATGAATCGCAGCACGCCAGGCTTGCATGTCCATCACCAACTCCCGGAGTTCACTCAGACTCACGTCCATCGAGTCAGTGATGCTATCCAGCCATCTCATCCTCTGTCGTCCCCTTCTCCTCCTGCCCCCAATCCCTCCCAGCATCAGAGTATTTTNCATCTCTTTCAGAATTTTCCACAGTTTATGGTGATCCACACAGTCAAAGGCTTTGGCGTAGTCAATAAAGCAGAAATAGATGTTTTTTTGGAACTCTTTTGCTTTTTCAATGATCCAGCAGATGTTGGCAATTTGATTTCTGGTTCCTCTGCCTTTTCTAAAATGAGCTTGAACATCTGGAAGTTTTGCAGTTCACATATTGCTGAAGCCTGGCTTGGAGAATTTTGAACATTACTTTACTAGCGTGTGAGATGAGTGCAATTGTGCAGTAGTTTGAGCATTCTTTGGTATTGCCTTTCTTTGGGATTGGAATGAAAACTGACCTTTTCCAGTCCTGTGGCCACTGCTGAGTTTTCCAAATTTTCTGGCATATTGAGTACAGCACTTTCACAGCATCATCTTTCAGGATTTGAAATAGCTCAACTGGAATTCCATCACCTCCACTAGCTTTGTTCATAGTGATGCTTCTTAAGGTCCACTTGACGTCACATTCCAGGATGTCTGGCTCTAGGTGAGTGATCACAGCATCGTGATTATCCGGGTCATGAAGCTCTTTTCTGTACAGTTCTTCTGTGTATTCTTGCCACCTCTTCTTAATATCTTCTGCTTCTGTTAGGTTCATAGTCACCAGCGACTGCAACCTCGAGGAGTGGTGAGCTGATGAGCTCTGAGGGAACTCAGGAAGGAAAGAATTCCTGCTATCTAGAGTCATCATCAGACTGCAGCCACTGCCTACATGAGCCCAGAGGAAGCTGGACACTGGCCGCAGATACCTGAGGTACACATCAAAGGAAGGATTTCAGCGAGCCCAGACTATTGCATCTTCCCATATATAGAAAAGCACTAAATTCCTGAACTTGCGATATCTGGTTTTCTTTCACGAACAATCTCTTTTTATGCCCTTTATGGCCAAACAACCTGGCTCCTCCTCTTGCCTCCTCGGAACTATTCTCTCAGGGTCACTTGAGACGCTGTCTGCCGGGCTTGAAGTCCTAAACATTCCTGCTGAATAAAACTGTCGACTGAAAAATATAGTCACAATCTGAAAGCAGAGGGTTATTTTATTTGGTGGGAATGTTTAGGACTCCAAGCCCAGGAGACAGCATCTCAATAGCTCTGAGAAAACTGCTCCAAGGAGGTAGGAGGGGACGTCAGGATATATATAAATTTGCAACAAAGGGAGTAGGCAGTCTGAACATCAAAGATCAGGTATCAAGTTCAGGAATTTAATGTTTTATGTACGGGAAGATGCAAGCCTCTGGGCTCCCTGAATTCATTCCTTTCATATGCAACTCACATATCTGCGGCCAATCTTGTTTCCCTGTTCACCTTGTTTCTTGCATTCCCCCAGCTCCTCAGCAATCACTGTGGGGGTGGCAGCCTCTGCTGGATCACAGTTTGGATCACATTTAGGCTTCAGGGAAGATGCAAGCCTCTGGGCTCCCTGAATTCATTCCTTTCATATGCAACTCACATATCTGCGGCCAATCTTGTTTCCCTGTTCACCTTGTTTCTTGCATTCCCCCAGCTCCTCAGCAATCACTGTGGGGGTGGCAGCCTCTGCTGGATCACAGTTTGGATCACATTTAGGCTTCCCTGGTGGTTCAGATGGTAAAGAATCCACCTGCAATGCCGGATACCTGGGTTCATTCCCTGGGTTGGGAAGATCCCCTGGAGGAGGGCATGGCAACCCACTCCAGTTTCTTGCCTGGAGAATCTCCATGGAGAGAGGAGCCTGGGGGGTAACAGTCCATGGGGTCGCAAAGAGTCGGACACAACTGAGTGACTAAGCACAACACGGCACATTCACATTTGGAGGCCAGAAATCCCTGATAGCTGTGACATTTCTTGTTTATTAATATGGCAGGATATATTTTCATTTCACAGGGCATAACTCTCAGCTTTCAGGTTGTGAATATTTTTGTGAGTCCACAATCACACCAGGGGGTTCCGCTCTCTGGCGTCCTCACTCAGAGACATGCATGTCCACCTCATCACCTGCCACAGGGTGGACCCAGGGCAGAGACAGAGAGCATGGTCATGCTATCCTGAAGTGTTTCGCCAAGAGGTGACACACGGCACTCCTGCCCCCATTCTGTTGACCAAAACAGGTCACGTGGCCATGCCCAAATTTAAAGGGAAAGTACTACCCCACAAGGAAGCCTGGCATGCTGCAGTCCACGGGGTTGCAGAGTCGCAAAAAGACTGAACTTTTAAGAATTCAGTCACTGAGCGACAGAACTGAACTGAACTATCCCACAAGGTACCTGGAAGGAGGAGAACCAAACTGCAGGTGACCCCTCCCCCCAGGAATGCTCATGGAGGGTATTGAAGGGGTTACATCTGTTGAACTTGGCCTGGGCTGAGCAGCTGCATAAAGAATGCAGAATTCACCAAAGGCCTGTGACTGCTTAGGCCAGATTTTGAATAAGAGGGGAAAAGAAAAAATAATACATCTTTTGGGGACTTCCCTGGTGGTCCAATGGCTAAGACTCTGTGCTTCTAATGCAGGGGCCTGAGTTCATTCCTTAGTCAGGGAACTAGATCCTATATGCTTCAACTAAAAAAAAAAAAAAGACCCCACATGCAGCCTAAATAAATAAATACATAAACATATATATTTTTGAAATACATCTTTTGCGTGTTCCTTTAACTTTCTCTATGGGGGAAAAAAGTGAAAGTTTTGTTTCTGGCCACACTGTGCGGCAGTGCAATCTTAGCCCCCTGCCCAGGGGTCGGTCTAGCTCAGAGGTCACGTCATAAAGGTCTTGAGGGACTCGAATACCCTTCATGATTCTTGGGGGTGGGGGCGAGGGGAGAGGATGGATGAAGGGTCAACGTCCCCACTGGGCACAGCAGGCATGGTGTCTGGGGCCCACAATTCTTTTAGGGGCCCAGGACAATGCTTTATGTTGTCTTAAAATCAGAAGAAAAAAAGTAACTTTTAAGTCAAAGGAAATATTTTCATATATAATATTAATAGATTCATCTTTTTACCAAGGTCATAGTAAAATACAGTTTTTATCTCTTGTGAGAAAAAGGGCTCATGACGACAATGTGTCAAAAATGTGGTGTAGGGAGAGGAATCCTGGATTCTCTCCCAGCCTCGCCTCTAAAGAACAGAAATACGGTTGACCCAGCCTGACTATCGAATGCATTTGGTATTAACCAAGAACACAAATCAGGAAATTCAGGCCTCAAAGAGAAAACAGCTTCCGCCTGCCCCCCAACCCCAGGGCACACCTTGTGGAGGAGTGCTGATAAAGATGGTCAAGCAGGACCTATGGGGCCTTCCCAGGACAGGACTTCCCCTTTATCCTCCACTTTAGCTCCTCTCTGAAGTATCTAGATAATAGTATTTTGATGCAAATTTCCTCAGTTGTTTTGCAGACATGAACACCACCACCCCCACCCCCCACCAAATGGAAGATGTTAACTACTCGACAGTGGGGACCCAGGCCTCCTGGAGTCTAAGGAGTGATAGTGTTCACCCCCATGACACCACCCTGTTACCTCACCATCAGCCAGTCGGAGGACTGTGCACCAAGTGATCATACCCTGCAACCCCACAACCCCTCCTTGCTCTCTGGCTCAGTTGCTCTGTCTGATTCTTTGCTACCGCATGGACTATAGCCTGCCAGGCTCCTCTGCCCATGGGATTTCCCAGGCAAGAACACTGCAGTGCGTTGCCATTTCCTTCTCAGGGGATCTTCCTGACCCAGGGATTGAACCCTGGTCTCCAGCATTGGCAGGTGGGCCCTTTCCCACTGCTCCACCTGGGAAGCCCCCATCCCCCAACCTGGCTTTTAAAAAATACTTTGCAGAAACGCTTGGAAACCTGGGGCTTTTGAGGGCATGAGCCACCTCTTCTCTTTGCGAGGCCCTGTAATCAAACTTTCTCTCCTCCAGACTCCAATGTTTCAGTTTGTTTGACAGTGCGTCAGGCACACCAACTATGTTAATAATGTCTCCAAAATAATTTGGGGATCAAGAGATGGTGGGGCTTTCCTCGTGCTGGAATGTGATGAGGAAGGGATTACAATGCTCAGCCTGAGCCGAAAGTCTACTTTTGGACTCTCCTAATGTGATGTTTTGTGTCAGACCCAGAGTTATTCCCAGTAAAGTTCCTCCTCCATACAGGGAGCAGGAGTGGGAGGTTGATCAACTTCTACCCTCTGCGCTAGGCAGCAGCCATGATTTCTCTAGATTGCTCCTCCCTGGAGTGTTTATGCCTTCAGCCTCATCTTTATTCACCCTTCTCTCCTATTTGCACCACTGCAAGAACTGTCTTCGGAGAAGGCAATGGCACCCTACTCCAGTACTCTTGCCTGGAAAAGCCCATGGATGGAGGAGCCTGGAAGGCTGCAGTCTATGGGGTCGCTGAGGGTTGGACACGACTGAGCGACCTCACTTTCACTTTTCACTTTCATGCATTGGAGAAGGAAATGGCAACCCACTCAGTGTTCTTACCTGGAGAATCCCAGGGACGGGAGCTATGATGGGCTGCCGTCTATCAGATCGTCGGACACGACTGAAGCGACTTAGCAGCAGCAGCAGAAAAAACTGTCTTCATTCAGCCTCCAGGACCTTCCCTGAGTTCCAACCGGTGGGTTCAAACAGGTGCTAATCAGGGAAGGGAGGGGATGTGGAGACAATGGAAGAGCAGTCATAAAACAATGGTGGAGCCTTTGGGGCAGGGTTCTGGTTCCCTCTCAAGGGACACATGGAACAGTATCTTTGAGCTGTTTTGCAGATATAGAAACACCCTGCTAGTGGGAGACTTTGCCCACCGGCATGCAGACCCCAAATGGGTTGGAATCGGAAGGCTGATGATGCTGACTCCCATTACCCCTGGAGAAGGAAATGACAACCCCCTCCAGTATTCTTTCCTGGAGAATTCCATGGACAGAGGAGCCTGGTGGGCTACAGCTCATGGTGTTGCAAAGGGTCGGACACAACTGAGCTCACACACAGTCCCATTACCTCACTACCAACCAATCAGAAGAAAGCCCACGAGCTGATCACGCCCTACTTGAACCATTACTATAAAACTCCTCACTGCCTGCTCCAGGTTTGGGACACAGCTTTGAGGGCATCATCCTGTTGTGGCCCCTTTTGCCTGGCAAAAGGTACTCTTTTCTATTTCTTCCCCCTCAAAATTCAATTTGGTACGGGGGTGAGAGGGTACAGAGACCAAATTTTGGCTATGTAGCCACAAGTCAGAAAGAACTATTAAGCATCTGAAGTGTGACTATTCCAAAGAGACGCTATAAGAGTGAAACACACACCAGATTTTGATGATTGAGTGTGTAAAAAATGTTAACAACATCAACAGTAATTTTATGGTGATCACAGCTTGTACTCTTAATAATTCAGATGTATTAGGTTAAGTTACATACATTTAAGTATTTCCACCTGTTTCTTTTATTTGTTACCATGGCTACGAGAAAAAATTTTAAATGACAAATATCTCGTATTTTGTGGCTCATGTTAGATTTCCATTGCACAGCACTGGTCTGGACTCCACAGAGCACCTAGAGTGGTCCTCTGAGAGTCCTGAGTCTCCTGCCGCTTCTCTGCTCAAACTCTCCAGTGGCTTTACACATCCCTCAGGGGCAAATAAAAGATCATCTTGTGGCCCATGAAGTCTCTGACAATGCTTCTCAGACCCCTTCTCTTGTCACTCTTGCCCTGGCCACTCTATTCAGGGACACTAGCCTTCTTGCTCCACTTTCAACATGCCAACCAGGCTTCCACCCCAGGACCTCTGCTCAGAATCCCTTCCTTTACATATTTGTATGTCACTCCCTCCTTCCTTCAGGCCCCTACTCACCTGTTACCACCCTATTTAAAGTAGGAGTGCATACACATGTGTGCATCACACACACACACACACACACATCCTATGCCACCCATTCCCTCCTTACTCTGCTTCTGTCTTCTTCATGGTGCTCACCACAGCCTGTCATTTTTCTGGGTCAGTCTTCTTATTTTAGGCTATAAGTTCCATGAGGGTAAGAGTTTTTGTGTGTCCTTTACTGACAAGGATCAAGTGCCTAGAAGAGTGCCTAGCATGTAGTAGACACCCAAAGAATGTTTGTGGAATGACTAGTAGAGCACTAAATCTGTGTGGATCGAGGCTGGGGGGAAAGCCCAGGCTGCCCCTCATGTCTGCTGCTGGCCAAAGTAAACCGGTCTCCTCCACCACCCATAGATTTCTACACTGGAGTTTAAAGCAAGAGCCTCACAGTAATGGAGTCCCCTTCACCTGACCTTTTATCTGCAGAAACTGAAGGAAGTGATTAAGGCAGGATGGGACCTGGAAATGCTGGATATCCCAAATATCACCAACGCAAACACAATTCACAGAAGTCTTGTGTGCATAATTTTTCTGTTCTTTTTTTCAATTTTTGGCCACATCACACTGCATGCAGGATCGTGGTTTGCCAACCAGGGATTGAGGCTGCGCCTCCCATTGTGGAAGCAGAGTATAACCACTGGACCACTAGGGAAGTCCCAATCTTTTTTTCTTTCCTTCTTTTTCATAACTAAAAGAAGTTACAATATTTTATAATTCTTAGGGTAAATCAAAAGAAACCAAAGACACCCCAGTAGCATAAAGCCAATTACTGTAAGGCTTGGGCTGTGCTCTTACAATAACTCGAGTCAAGTCACAGATGGATTAAATTTTCAAGAGCCAGGCCCGGCTTCAGTTTTCATCTGTCTCCAAGTCACCGGTGCTCTGGACATTCCCTCATTTGCCATTACTTAGTGTCAAACCAGTCAATCCTAAAGGAAATCAATCCTGACTAGTCACTGGAAGGACTGGTGCTGAAGCTCCGATACTTTGGCCACCTGATGAAGAGCCAACTCTTTGGAAGAGGCCGATGGAGGGCAGGAGGCGAAGCGGGCAACAGAGCATGAGGGGGTTGGATGGCGTCACCGACTCAGTGGGTATGAGTCTGAGCCAACTCCGGGACATAGTAAAGAACAGGGAAGCCTGGTGGCCCCTAGGCTCACAAAGAGTTGGACACAACTGAGTGAAGAATGGCAAGTGTCCTCCTGAACATCCTCCCCCTTTCAAGGTGAAGTTAGAATGTCAGCTTTTCTTATGAAAAAAAAATCCTTGCTTTCTAGAGACCTCCAGATCCCTGTTCAGTCACTCCACCCACAGTTAATTCCAGTTCTTCCAGTCAGTCCTCTCCTCTGCCCCACTGGCTTTTTTCTTTTTTTTTGCCACAGGGCCTGGGGGAGCTCAGTTCCCTGACCAGGAATCGAAAGTGTGACCCACCCCCCACCCACGGGGACCACGGGGAAGTCCCTGCCCTCACTGGCTTGAATTCATCTTGGTTGGCTGTTCCCACCTCTACTGGACTCAAGGCGGCGCTCCCCCCACCCCAGCAAGATACAGCAACTTGGTCCCAACTAACAGAGAGAGAAGCACCTGCAGGCTGTGAGTCCCCAGAAGGTAAGGAGCCTCCTGGGTCAGCCTCGGCGTCTGACAGCAGCCTCCGGGCCGCCGCCCCCCACCTCTGCCCCACTTCCCCAGCTGAGAGTCGGACTCTGCTCCCTGTGGGCTTTGACGGGTGAGCTGTCCCGTCCACACTCCCGAAGCCTTGCCTCGCCCACAAACTGCTCTACACCAGATAATAACTTGTGCCTCCCATGGAATGAAAATTCTGTTCCACTCTTTGGGACTTAGCTCTATGGAAGATTTTATGACTTAACTGTGCTTAAAGAAAGGGAGGAATTACTTAAAAGCATCTCACACCCTCCTGTGTCCACCCCCACCCCCTCCCCTCCCTCCACCCCTGGAGGAGGAAATGGCAAGCCAGTCTAATATTCTTGCCTGGAAAATTCCATGGACAGAGGAGCCTGGCAGGCCATGGTCCATAGAGTTGGACATGATTGAACGACTGAGCATGCATGCCATCACTCAATCACTTAACAGTTCGGAGAACTACTTAATCCAACTGAGGTTTGTTCGTAAAACGAGGATGAAATACAAAATAACTATCTCAGGAGGACCTTGGAGGTTATCTGGAAAACATGAGAACATCCACCTCTCTCCTTCTCCAAGGAGTAAGTACTGGCTCCCCGTGGAGCTGGGCCTGGCTTTGCTCCCAAGTGAGGAAGGCCCAGGATGGCAGGAAAGCATCACGGGGCAAAGCTCGGCTGGGAGACAGACAAAGAAGGATGGGGCAAGCCGTGACGAGCCCACCAGAGCCCCTGGGTCTGGCTGAGCCCAAACCAGACACACGTCAAAACTTCTAAGTTATGTGAATCAGTAAGTTCTCCTTTTTTTGTCGCTTAGTTGTTTTTTCATTTTCTACAACTGCAAAAGCCCAAACTGAAATACTGCATTTTTAGTCCCTGGCTCTTAACTTAGGCAGCTCTGTGTAAGATTTTCATGAATCTCTGGCTCCCCTGGGTGGCAAAGAGAATAAATTCACTTTTCTAGGATTTCTGCTGTCTGCACAAGCATCCTCATTTCTACAGTTTATTTACACTTTGACTCCCACTCCTCTAGTCTCAGATATACTCGGGTTTGCTCTTAACACACACATGCTTCAACAGAGGTTTTTTTTTTCGTGTCTCACCTGCTCTCCCAGATGCGGCCGTGCTGTGTCGAATTCCATTCACTGGTCCCGTTTGGGGTGGGCACTGGGTTTGGGTTGGGGTGTAGTGACTGGCCAGGTCAGGAGGGTGGCAGGCCACCTCCTCCAGAAGTGGTCAGGACACAAGCGCCGTTTTGATAACTTTAGAAGCTTTTGCCAAGCACGTGACTCTATCATGCTTCTAAAAGCCAGGTGAACTGAGCTCATCCAGATGACTCTCAATAAGAACGTGAAGGATTAAGAAAAAACATCAAGCTGATAGGTACTTTCATTTTGTAACTTGTGAGGACATGTTTAAAAACACAAAAGAACTTCCCTGGCCACCCGGGGGTTAAGACTGTGTGTTTCCACTGCAAGGGACACCGGTTTGATCCCTGGTCAGGGAACTAAGGCCCTACATGCTGAGCGTCCAGAAACTAACTAATTAAAAACACAAAGCTCTGACCGTATGGGTTTTATTTGGTCAGATCCATTTCCTGAAGAGCCACTGCTATTCCTTGGAACTCGCAGTTTCGTCCTCAGAGAGAGTATGTTTCATTGCGATGTGCTTGTAGTTTTACATCATTGTTATTTCTTCCTTAGTTTAGAAGCAGTAACCTGCTGGTCCTCACAAGTACTGGTTCCTCCATATCTGGCAGAAACAGGGCAGATCCTCCTTCCAGCCTCCTCACCTCGGCTCAGGGGCTACCTGCTTCCTCCCCGACCCCACACCCTTGTCCCGGGCCAGGCTAGGTGTCTCACATCCATTCCCAATAACGTTCCACGCACAGCGCTCTCATCACAATGATTACTGGATAATTTATGGGTTTATGGATTGTGTCTCCAACTAGATTGGAGGTGTGGCCTTTATCTCTTTTTTCTTTAAACCAAGGGCTTCCTAGCATAGGGCTTGGTTCAAAGTTTATTAAATGAATATTTAGGTGAGACAGACAGGAGAGCATAAATTAGCATTTGTTGAGGACCTCATGGCCAGTTGTCTCAGAGCACTGGGGTCAGCAGTTAACAAGAGAGTGTAAGTAAATGAATTTGACAAGGACGGTACCTAGCACAAAGTGGACATGTTCGTTGTATGAATGATGGTGGATCCACATTCTGAAGATGAAGATACTGAGGATCCGAGAGCTTACACTACTTCCTGGGATCACACAGGAAGACTGAGGTTTGAGCATAGCTCTCTTTCCAGTCCCTAAGTCCTTGGTTTCACCTGCACTTCCCTGTAGCCTTTCACTTATTCCTCCCTGCATCCCTTGCCCCAGCAAGTAGGCAAACAATTTTTTGTTGATAATGATCTTTGAATCAACTGTTAGCCGTCTTCCACAATGGCTTTACATGGAAAGAATTCCACAGATATTTGTTGGATGAATGGATGCATGTCTACATTTCCAGTGCTGAGCAGGGTGGCTGACTAGTCCATGTAGTTCATGGTGTTGTAACAGTTATTTAGAAAATGTATCAGTATCACTGTAGTGACCTGTGAAGCAGAAACATAATGTCTTAAAAAATAACACTGGGGAAAGGGCTTTAAGAGAAATGTAATAGAATTAAATGTTAAAAAAAAAAAATCTTTCCAGGACACTGACAAAGTTAAAATCTACGACATTCAGAATATTCTTAAGACTCTCTCAATAGCAAAAAGGAGGCATTTAAAACTCCCTACTAAAATCTAGTTCTCTGATTTTGAATTATCTGTGATGATATTAACACAGATCTATCAAACTTTTTGAAATCTGTGACTTTTTTTCCCTTAGTCAAAAATGTCCTCTTATTCTTTCTGTTTTCTCTTACTCTGAAAATAGATACATAAATATATATGAATATATACATATGTATATATACATAAGCATGCATTACATTGTAGGAATATTTTCTAGGATGTGAGTAACAAAGGGATTAAAGTGTCTGACAGCTGGAACCCTGGTTCCTGGAAGAGACGGATCTGTGCTGAGCATCTCAGCCCATCATTTAGCACCCCGTAACCCGCAGAGCATCTGATCCCTTCATCTGCACCCTCTTCCTCTGTGCTCGCTGACCTGACCTTCAAGGCGGCTGTACTAATACCTCATCTTCACACCACATGATTGGAGAGATCCCAAGGCTGGCAAATCAGACATGGGACCAGGTCATCACCTATTTCCAGCAAAATGAGTTCATACCCATTTCAGGCTCATTTTACTGCTGTTTGTTATAACTGTTGTCAGGAAGAAATGAGCAGGTTTGTGTACCACAGGGCAAAATAAAATTTGAAATTTGAATGTTTGCTTATTTGTTAAAATTGTAAGAACGCTACTGTGATGTGGGGAGCTTTTTGCTAGTCTTCAATCCTCTCCCATGATGTGCAGGAGGACTGGGTTGCTTGGCCTTGGGGTGTGTGGTCTCACTCCTTATCCCCAGAGGCAGTACCTTGCCCACAAATCCCTGACGGTTGATTGTCTAGGCAGCAATGGCACAGAGGCGGCACCCTGTGAAAGATGAGGGTAGGGAAACTACACGTTGTTGCATGTTGTGCTGGGGCAGGATTCTGAGAGGCAGGAAGCAAGGATGTGTCTTAGGGACAGGAGGTTAGGTCATTAAGGCAATAACAACCTCAGCTGCCCTTCAGCGTGCTTCCTTTGCTGGCAGGCACTTTGCTTATGTTGTATTACTTAATTGGTCTCCACACAACCATGATGTGATAGGTTTCCTAGTCACATTTCAGGTACGATTTCACAGAGATTACATAATTTGCCCACGAGAGGTTGTAAATGCCAGCTCTTACCCCAGATTCATCTGACCTTAGAAATGCAAAAAGGCAAAATGGTTGTCTGAGGAGGCCTTACAAATAGTTGAGAAAAGAAAAGAGGTGAAAGGCAAAGGAGAAAAGGAAAGATATACCCATCTGAATGCAGAGGTCCAAAGAATAGCAAGGAGAGATACAAAAGCCTTCCTCAGTATTCGGTGCAAAGAAATAGAGGAAAATAATAGAATGGGAAAGACTAGAGATCTCTTCAAGAAAATGAGAGATACCCAGGGAATATTTCATGCAAAGATGGGCTCAAAAAAGGACAGAAATGGTAGGGACCTAACAGAAGCAGAAGATATTAAGAAGAGGTGGCAAGAATACACAGAAGCACTGCACAAAAAAAGATCATTATGACCCAGATAATCGAGATGGTATGATCACTTACCTAGAGCCAGACATCCTGGAACGTGAAGTCAAGTGGGCCTTAGGAAGCATCACTGGGAACAAAGCTAGTGAAGGTGATGAAATTCCAGCTGAGCTTTTCAAATCCTAAAAGATGATGCTGCGAAAGTACTGTACTCAATATACTAGCAAATTTGGAAAACTCAGCAGTGGCCACAGGACTGGAAAAGGTCAGTTTTCATTCCAGTCTCAAAGAAAGACCTTAGACACAGGGCCTAGGGTATTTTCTTGACATGCCTCACCGAAACACCGATTCCATAGACCGGCTGGCCAGACTCTGGACCTTGTTCTAGGAGCTTCTTCTGCTTTAGCTTCCTGAGAGCAGAAAGGCCTCAGGCCTTTCATCCCCACATCTCCAGTCCAAAGTGGAAGTGAAGGCCTTGCAGGAGGAAGGTATTTATCCACTGCAGGTGAAGCTAAGAGTGCAGAGTCAACTAGTTAGGAGAAAACACGTCAGATTACATACTAGCAGGCATTTTCATTATGTAACTTGTAAAGACATATTTAAAGCACAAAGGTCTGACCCAGATCAGTTTTATTGCATCGTAATGAATGTCCTGGAGCCCCAATCTTATTAAAAAAAAGTCAACAAGGGTAAAGTAATTGTCCTCCAATTAAAAATAAAATTTAAAAAAAGAAGGAAAAAAAAAGTCAACAAGGTACATGGAACGCTTCTTGGAAATAGCCCAGGACTCCTCAGTATTGGACTCCCCTCTCCCCGCTTCGCAGCCAAGCATCCCCTCATTTCCTTACTCATAGACACACTTTACTCTGCCCAAGGAAGAATTCTGATTCTGTTCAAGGACAAACACCATCCTCAAGGACATGTCATAGGTCACAACAATAAGGCTGAAGCTTCTTTACTCTCGAGAAACAAAAACATCCTTTCTTTCATCTCTGCCCCAGTGGTAATAAGCCAAAATTGGTCTTACTTCTCCTCAGGAGGTAACCTCACCGCTGGAAGACGAAACGAAGCCAGTGCAGGGCTGGAGGCGGGGGAAATGGTCTGCTCTGGTTTGTTCTAGGAGAGAGGGGGCACTTTTTTTTAATAGCTGATGACGTAAGATGGGACGGGGGTTGCCTTTTGCCGGTTCGGCCCCTCAAGCCCTTGTAAGGCCAAGAAGAAATCAGACAGGAACAGGACACGTATTCGGGGCTTGAGAACCTTGGCACAGGTGGTCAGGGACCTACATTCTGGGACAGTTAGGAGATACAACCCACAGTAGGTGAGGAGGCTGGGGAGAGGTTTAGAAAGGCAGGAGTCAGGAGCTAAAGACAGACTTTCCTTTTTGCCTTGGGCTGACTCTGTCCCCTCCCTTCAGAGACGAAGGTGTCGATTGAAATAAAATCACACACCCTGAGAGCTCTGAGTTTCGGTTTTATTTGGGGGCTTCCTGAGGACGATATAGCCCAGGAGCCACCCTCTCAGAGGGCTCTGAGAAATGGCTCCCAATAGGTAAAGGGGGGAGTTAACATGTTACCAAAAGTGGGGAGCCAGCTACTCACCGCTCAAAAGCCAATAAGGAGGCCAGGCTGGTGGAAAGGAAAGTTCGCTTTAGTTTGGAGGCCTCTAATGGACTCCTGTACAAAGGCTGATCCCTCCCATAGACAATCCAGGCAAGAACTTTTATAGTTGGAGGGAGGTGGCTGCGTGCAGAAACAGCACAGTCAGCTCCGACAGTGATCTTGAAATTAGTCATCGGTGGCCTGAGCAGCAGCATCCTGTTTTAAGTACAGTTAGCCTTTAGTTCTGGGGTCGGTTTGTTCCCATCTCTTTGAGGCCGGCTCTCAGAATAGTGGCAGCTATGTCGTGTCCACAGTCTTCTCATCGTGTAGTTAATTTCTCTGCCTGATGGGGGTTTCAGTATCCATAAGACAGTTCACAGGACACGGCTCAGAATATTATCTGCAACCCTTAGGAGGGACGAAAGTGCTTGACTATGCTCAATGACTAAACTCTTATTATTTAATCTTGTTGGAATGTTTCCTTTTTTTTTTTTTTTTGCATTTTCTCACTTCTCTGATTAAAGTTCTTTTTTGGCTAAAGTTTATCTACACATAAAAGGCAGGCTGAAGACATGAGAAGGGTGGGGAGAGCCATAGGGTCCTACTCTGTTTCAAGCACACATGTGATTTTCAAGAAGGGGGAGGTGCAACTAAGCACATATCTTGGTAGATAGAAGGTTACTGCTAGTCACAAGGCACAGATACCTTAATGATTTTAGTGCTTTTCTTAGTATAAGAAGATGCAAGAAATTGGGTTCATGAAATTTTCTCCTGAAAATATCTGTGCGTAAGGCCTGTGCTCCCAGAGCACAGAGGGCTTCATCCTGATCTCTATCCTGAACTTTCAAGGTATATTGAAGGTCAGCAACTGCAGTGGTCAATGATTGAATCCCTGTAGAGCTGGATGACAAGTGCCTTTCTTTAATTGACAAGGGGGAAGAATTTATATTGTGAAAAAATGAAAAGAGTTCATAAATGGTGAACTCCTCAGAAGAGACATTTTGCAAGCATAAAACAAAGAGTGATAACGTATTTGCAGAGTGTCCTTATTTTTTGTTTAAATGAAAAATAAGAGTTTAAGGGAATTCCCCAGCAATCTAGGTTAGGAGGTGGTGCTTCCACTGCCAGGTTCAGTGCTTGGTCGGGGAATCAAGAGTCTGCAAGCCTTGCGGTGAGGCTCCCCCCCACAAGGAAGAAGAAAAAGAAAGAAAAGAAAAGAAAAAAAAAAAAACAATTTACAAACTTCCTCAGGACATTTCACAATTTAAATAGCTGGTTTCAGGGTCCTTAGTCAGCAGTACCAGCTTCCTAAGAGCAATACTGTGGGTTTTTTTGGAAGCATTTGCTCCCCTGAACATACTTAAACTATGCACTTGCTGATGGACAAAGCAGCCAGAAGGAAGGTGCAATAATTTTGGAGTGCCTCATCATTCTAAAGAGCCTCTTGATGAGGATGAAAGAGGAGGGTGAAAAGCTGGCTTAAAACTCAACATTCAATAAAACTAAGATCATGGCATCCACTCCCATCACTTCATGGTAAATGGATGTGGAAAAAATGGTAACCATGACAGACTTTGTTTTCTTGGGCTCCAAAATCATTGCAGACAGTGACTGCGGTCATGAAATTAAAAGACGCTTGCTCCTTGGAAGAAAAGCTATGATCAACCTAGACAGCATATTAAAAAGTAGAGACGTTACTTTGCCAACAAAGGTCCATCCAGTCAAGCTATGGTTTTTCCAGTTGTCATGTATGGATGTGAGAGCTGGACTATAAAGAAGGCTGAGTGCCAAAGAACTGATGTTTTCAAACTGCGGTGTTGGAGAAGACTCTCAAGAGTCACTTGGACAGCAAGGAGATCAAACCAGCCAATCCTAAAGGAAATCAACCCTGAATATTCATTGGAAGGACTGATGCTAAAGCTGAAACTCCAATACTTTGGCCACTTCATGCGAAGAGCTGACTCACTGGAAAAGACCCTCACTGGAAAAGACCCTGGGAAAGATCGAGGGCAGGAGGAGAAGGGGATGACAGACGATGAACTGGTTAGATAGCATCACCAACTCAATGGACATGAGTTTGAGCAAACTCCAGGAGATAGTAAAGGACAGGGAAGCCTGGTGTGCTTGACCAATGACTATGGTCAAGGGGAATGAATGTGCTGATTGACTCAAGCCAAACAGTAACCCCCCTCTGGTGCCAGGGTTTAGTTGTGAATAACTAAACAAACACTGGCATTGCAAGAAACACCCTTTTTGCTTTTTATGCTTTGTAATTAAAAGTGAATTAAAGGACTTCCCTGGTAGCTCATCTGGTAAAGAATCTGCCTATAATTTGAGAGACCTGGGTTCAGTCCCGGGGTTGGGAAGATCCCCTGGACTGAGTGACTAAGCACAAACATACAAAGTGATTTTAATCTGCATGTCCCTTAGTTCTCTCTCTTCCACACTTTTCTAGTTGTCCACCATGAGACAACCGACTGTTAGTGATTTTATCCATTCTTGCCAAGATTTCACTTTGCCATCAGGTGGCCAGCTCTTCCAAAGTGTCTTGAAGGAAGGATTTCATTTCATGTGGTACAAACAAGGTAAGAATAGCCCGACATGACTGCCGAAAACAAATCCTGAAAAGTGCTATTCGCTTTACCACTCCCACCCTCCTGAGTGGGTTATTAATTCACTGGGGGGGACTGAATACACCCTTGGGTTCAAGAACTTAACGTGCCCTCCACTGATGCATCCATCATGAATGCTAACATCTCTGGAGCTCAGAAGTATCCTGGTTTCAGAATCTGTCTGATTAAAAAAAAAAAACAAAAAAAAACACCACCAACATTTTGGTGGTTATTTCCTTGTTGAAAGGAAGGTGCTTCCTTTCAACAGGACAAATCCAAACAGTCTGTACTGAAATGACTCATCTTTAAGTATAAGACTTGACCCCATTATAGTTCAGAACAGAGTAGACACAGGCTCCTCTTTCTTCCTTTGCTTTTTCTCCCACGTGTTGAAGAAACAAAGGAAAGAGAAAAGGGGATCTATTTATGGCATGTGAATTTAGTTTCAGGGTGAAAAATGAGAATGTAAGGCAGCAATGAACCTGGTTATTCAAATGCTAAATTTCTTTATTTTTCTAGTAAAGCAGAATGGTTAAGGTAATCAGAAATGATTATTTAATAATTTTCAGCAAGTGTGCAGGTATTCAAATTATTACTTCACAAGCAAGGAAAAACTAAGGAAAGGAAAGGTGGTGAGTTATACATACTTGCCTGAGGGAAATAATTTATAATCGCAAAAATACTTCTCAATTGCAGTCAAAATTAACTCCTTGGAGTGGACAGGTCACGTTTTCACAACAACCAGCGTGTCCTGTAGCTAAATGGGGGGGGCAGCCTACCCCTCCTCATCTACTGTACCAAATACAAGCTGATGTTGCCTCTTTCATTCATAATGAGGTCGTCATTCTTCCCGTCTCTTATTCTCTGTGGTTCGGAAATCAAATATTACTTTGTTTTCTCTCAAAAACATGTCCTGAGGCTATGCCTTTTGCGGATTTCCCTGGTGGTCCAGTGGCTAAGACTCTGTGCTTCCCAGGGGCCCAGGTTTGATCCCTGGGGTCAGGGAACTAGATCAGGGAACTCAGTCCCACACACTGCAGCTAAGGGTTTGCATGTTACAACTAGACCAGCTCCTGCATGCTGCAACTAAGACCAGGTCAGCCAAATAAAATAAATAAATATACATTTTTTTAATGACTATGTCCTTTTTGTACCAATGAAGCTTAAATAAAATCTTACAGCTGTGGGTCTTCATCAGGGACAGTTTGGGGTGGGGTGGGGTGGAGAGTTGCTACTACTGGTATCTAGTGGGTAAAGGGCTAGGATGCTCTGAAACATCCTATAATGCACAGGACACCCTCCACACACACACACACACACACATACACACACACACAACCAAGAATTATCTGGTCTAATACATCAACAGTTGAAAAAAGCCTGTGTTACAGGAAAACTGATACATATCCCTTTTCCCTAATAAGTTTATAAGAGAAACAAGGTCATTGACTTTCTGAGCCATACAATTGAAAAAGAAAAAAATAAGTTAATGAATAAATAAATAAGCAAGATAATTGCAGCTTGTGGTGCACATGGAAAAGGAAATCAATGGATCAACAATAGAAGATAACTGGGTAACCAGGAGACACTTCAGATAGTAGAGTCAAGGAAGCCCTCCCTTACAGAGGAGATTAGGATATTTTTGTCAGCAGATAAAGTGTTAGTTACTCATTCATGTCCGATTCTTTGCAACCCCATGGACTGTAGCCCACCAGGCTCCTCTGTCCATGGGATTCTTCATGCAAGGATACTGGAGTGGGTTGCCATTCTCTTCTCCAGGGGAACTTCCTGACCCAGGAACTGAATCTGGGTCTCCTACACTGCAGGTGGATTCTTTACCATCTGGGCCACCAGAGAAGCCTGTCAGCAGGTAACAAACTCCCAATTCAAGCTGACTTAAACTGTAAGGAAACGTATGGTTCATGGAACTCAAAGCAGAGGTGGGGTGGGTTTTGGGGTTGGCTTAGGCCCCTGGTTCCGATGTCTATCCAACTCCACATTGCAGCTTCCTTTTGAGGATGGTAACATCACTGTGATGTCGTAACTTCACAAGATTGTGCCTGGAGGAAATAGGAGGAGGTGGAGGGCACAAAGATGGATAGGGGCAGAGAGGTAAGGCTCCCATCCATACTATCTTTCTTCTTTAAAAATTATTTATTTGGCTGTGCTGGGTCTTGGTTGCAGCATGTAGAATCTGGTTGTGGCATGCACACTCTTATTTTTGGCATGTAGAATCCAGGTCCCCAAATAGGTATCAAACCCCAGCCCCCTGCACTGGGAGTATGAAGTCTTAGCCACTGGACCACCAGGGAAGTCCCCCCATCTCTACTTTCTAGTGATGGTACTGAGAGTCACCTTGTGGGACTGAGTAGGTCACGTGCCTACCCCTGAACCAATGACTGTGGTTGAGAGGAATGAATGTGCTGATTACTTCAAGCCAAATAGTGACTACCCTCTGGTGCCAGGGTCACCTTAATAACTAAACAAACACTGGGTATTCCTTGGGGAAGGGTGATGTGCTTATAGGTTGGCATTCAGGAACTTCTGTGGGAGATGAGATTTATACTGAGCCTTGAAGAGTGAGAAGGAGCTGGCCTAGCCAGGAACCTGAGGAAGAGATTTCTAAACTAGACAAGCACAGAAGCTTCCAGGTCGGGTGAAAGGCCCTGTGTGCTCCAGGGGAACCGGGTCTCAGTGAGCTTGGAGGGACAGATATGAGCATTATCCCATGATTTAATTTTAGCTTCACCACATTTGTTATAAAATATGATGATCCTTTGTAGGTTAGAGGAAAAAAAAAACCATATAGGCTTGGTTTTCTTCAGGATTTTTCCATGTATTTCTATTTTTAGGTGATCTAACATGACCTAGTTCAGTTCAGTTCAGTCGCTCAGTCGTGTCTGACTCTTTGAGACCCCATGGACTGCAGCACGCCAGGCCTCCCTGTCCATCACTAACTCCCAGAGTTTACCCAAACTCATGTGCATCGAGTCAGTGATGCCATCCAGCCATCTCATCCTCTGTCGTCCCCTTCTCCCTCTGCCCCCAATCCCTCCCAGCATCAGGGTCTTTTCAAATGAGTCAACTCTTTGCATCAGGTGGCCAAAGTATTGGAGTTTCAGCTTCAACATCAGTCCTTCCAATGAACACCCAGGACTGATCTCCTTTGCTGCCGCTAAGTCGCTTCAGTCGTGTCCGATCTCCTTTAGGATGGACTTAAAAACAAGACAAAATAGAATCTATGAGTACCAATTAATTTTTAAAGAATAAAGTTCAAGTTAATGTATGAGAAGGAAAAAAAATAAACCCTTTAGAAAGCAGATACAGAAAGAGACTGAAATGGACAAGATTTGAGGTACTGACATTACAGAGAAGCTTCACCAAAGGCACCCTGGTTTAGAACAACTTTGATACTTCTGTAACCTCCAGCACCCGGCACCTCGCTGAATATAGAGGAGACCACAACACACTGGCTCACATCAAAAGCTGAAAGTCATGAGCACTTTCATGTATATTATTCTGTTTATACATCCACTCTTTGCCCATCTCTTCCTTCCTTTCAAGGAAATCTGTCACAGCCCTTTACATCTACTGCACATTATCTTTTGACATTTTGATTTGGGCTTTCTTTTTCTTAATGCCTGAATTTTTGTTTTCTCTCTTTTTTTTTTTTTTTTTTTTGCCATGTGGCATAACATGTAATATCTTAGTCCCCTGACCAGCGAGAGAACCCATGCCCCCTGCATTGGAAGCGCTGAGTCTTATCCATTGGACTGCCAAGGACGTCCTTGTCATTGTTCCTCTTTGGGAGCTGTTTCTGCTTCCAGGTTTGAAAACCCTCTTTGTTCTTTAAGATACATATTGGGGAAAAACCCAGTAACTGCAGTGGTAGCCACCACACTTAGGATAAAGTCACCTTCATTCCCTGTTTACCTCTGGATCCACAATGAGACAGCAATCTGTTGGGATTACTTTTATTTGGTTTCATTCTAAAATTTCTCATACCATAATAGAAATAGTGTGAGAAATTGTGTATATATATATATATATATATATATATAAAGTAAATCAAAATAAATAAAATACAGTGAGGTAATAATAATGATAAGGATTTCAAGCATGTCATAAATGCATCATTAGATAATACATATGATGGTTCATATGGCCCCTATTCATTCACCTGTTCCAATAAATAAATAAGTGGACTGATTAAATCCAAGAGGGCTATACAAATGTACAACTCGGCATCAACAACAGTATGAGTTAAGTTCAAAGTTCTGGCACTTGCTTTTCTTGAATAGTATTACTACTACACGGAGAAGGCAATGGCAAGCCCCTACAGCACTCTTGCCTAGGAAATCCCATGGACGGAGGAGCCTGGTAGGCTGCAGTCCATGGGGTTGCTACCAGTCAGACACGACTGAACGACTTCACTTTTACTTTTCACTTTCACACATTGAAGAAGGAAATGGCAACCCACCCCAGTGTTCTTGCCTGGAGAATCCCAGGGAAGGGGGAGCCTGGTGGGCTGCCGTCTATGGGGTCACACAGAGTCGGACACGACTGAAGTCACTTAGCAGCAGCAGCATTACTGCTACAACACTTTCTGAATATCTGAGCTTCCTTGGTGGCTCAATGGTAAAGAATCCATCTGTCAATGCAGAAGAAAAGGATTGGGAAGATCCTCTGGAGAAGGAAAAGACAGCCCACTCCAATATTCTTACCTGGGAAACCTCATGGACAGAGGAGCCTGGCAGGCTACAAAATTGTTAGATAAGAGGTAGGGACTAAGCAACAACACCTGAGTATGTACCACCAAACTAGATGCTTTATTTATATCTAACCCTTCCAAACTCCCAAAACGATTGGTATATGTCCATTTTACCCATATTGAAACCGAAGCCCAAGGGAGAATATGAAGAATATTAAATGAAAATCAAGCAATAACGACCTATGTTTATTGCTTTACACGTCCTTTCAGTCATTACACATATCCTGTGGGGCGGGGCACAGGAAGGCACAGTAATTATCTCAAGGTCACAGAGCTGGCAAATTATTGAGAAATATATATGGCCAGGATTCATGTCCATAAAATCTACCTTCAGGAGGCCTGGTGGTCTTATAATCTGTATTATAAAACATATCAGTATTGTCCCAGGATTTGAACCTCATCCAAATTCTTCTGGCTGCAGACCTTTCTCCTTTCTGCACAACAGTTTCCTCATATAAATGTGGAAAGCAGACCAAAAAAAACACAAAAAACAAAAACTCAAATTTCTATTTCTGTTCAAAAGTGCTATGATTCCAGGGAAAAACAAATTTTTTGGGGGGCCCAGGACATGTGGCAAGAGGGATCTTAGTTCCCTGATCAGGGATAGAACCCGTGCCCCCTGCGGTGGAAGAGGGAAGTCTTCAACTATTGGACAGCCAAGAAAGTCCCCATGGATTTCAATATAAGGTTTTGATATGCAGGAAAAAAAAAAAAAAAGCGAGGGGGGGTAGGGGAGGCAAAACAAAAATAACAAAAAATAAACATAGCTAACTATACTTTCAATCACCTCAGATATGCAGATGACACCACCCTTATGGCAGAAAGTGAAGAGGAGCTAAAAAGCCTCTTGATGAAAGTGAAAGATGAAAGTGAAAGAGGAGAGCGAAAAAGTTGGCTTAAAGCTCAACATTCAGAAAGCGAAGATCATGGCATCCGGTCCCATCACTTCATGGGAAATAGATGGGCAAACAGTGGAAACAGTGTCAGACTTTATCTTTTTGGGCTCCAACATCACTGCAGATGGTGACTGCAGCCATGAAATTAGAAGACGCTTACTCCTTAGAAGAAAAGTTATGAGCAACCTGGATAGTATATTCAAAAGCAGAGACATTACTTTGCCGACTAAGGTCTGTTTAGTCAAGGCTATGGTTTTTCCTGTGGTCATGTATGGATGTAAGAGTTGGACTGTGAAGAAGGCTGAGCGCCGAAGAATTGATGCTTTTGAACTGTGGTGTTGGTGCTCACTTCGGCAGCACATATACTAAAATTGGAATGAACTGTGGTGTTGGAGAAGACTCTTGAGAGTCCCTTGGACTGCAAGGAGATCCAACCAGTCCATCCTAAAGGAGATCAACCCTGGGATTTCTTTGGAAGGAATGATGCTAAAGCTGAAACTCCAGTACTTTGGCCACCTCATGAGAAGAGTTGACTCGTTGGAAAAGACTCTGATGGTGGGAGGGATTGGGGGCAGGAGGAGAAGGGGACGACCGAGGATGAGATGGCTGGATGGCATCACGGACTCGATGGACCTGAGTCTGAGTGAACTCTGGGAGATGGTGATGAACAGAGAGGCCTGGCGTGCTGCGATTCATGGGGTCGCAAAGAGTCGGGCACGACTGAGCGACTGAACTGAACTATACTTTCAAATTTATGAATACAATCACCTTTACTAAATTATTCCCACCTTCAAGGTGAGTTAACTGAAGCATGTAACATTATCTAGCTTGTTTGTGCCAATGGGTACAATTGACTTTATTTGTAAGGTAAACCTGGCCTTCTAGTCTTATCTCTAGAGGACCACCAGACTGTTGTTGCTTTTTTTAAATTAGAGGATAATTGCTTTACAACGTTGCACTGGTTTCTGCCAAACAAGAAGGTGAATAAGTGTAAGATTACATATATCCTCCCCGCTGCCCTAGACTGCCTTACTCTTAATTTTTCTAACTTTAGGTCTAAATTTCTACATATTTCATATCTTTATGTATCTGAGAGTCGGCAAAGAGCAAACTTAAAAAGACACCGAAGGGTATAAAAGATTCGATAATAGCAGCAAACTGCCACTCCCCCCCACCCCCCATTTCTAATGCTCACCTTCTAATAAAAAGTAATAGGGATATAGATTTTCAGGGAAAGAAACAAAAGCTGTTTCAGACCAAGCGAAAAGCAAAACTTATCATTTTGGCTTGGGAGTGGCAGGGCAGAATAATGTCTGTTCAAGTCAGATGGAGCAAAATTAAGCAGAAAGTGGTACCACAGATAGCTTTCCAAATTACGCCACACCTAAAATTCGCTTACAAAAAGTAAAACGAAAACCCTGACATTTTGTTCCAGAAAATATCCTGCCGCTGATGATTACAAGAGCATTTAACAGAAATTCTAGGATTGTTACTAGAAGTTGAAACGGAAATTCCTTCTTCTAATTCATAATTCACCAGCTGTGGCGTAATCAAGACAATAATAGAAGCGGATACCGAACAAGCACGCAAACAAAACAACGCTGTAGCTGGAGAGAGCGCGCAAGAGCAGCAGAGAAACAACGGCCTCTCCCGAGAGCCTCCCAAGACAAAGCCGGCTCCCAGAACGCACCACGGCCAGGACTACACATCCCAGCATGCAAGGCGACACTGACTCCCAGCTGGACTACGATTCCCGACATGCTCTGTGACAGCTGGCCAGCCTCCCCAGCCTACGGGGGTCTCGGGTCTCCGCAGAAGTGGGGGTGGGTGTGTGTGTGTGTGTCTCCGGCACCTGAGCCTCGTTTCCCAATCTAAGGGTCAGACACCATCGCCCACTAGTACATTACGAAGATTACGATTTTTTCGAGTCATTCTTCGTTGCCTATTAGGACGGCAAAGAGCCTCTAGCTAGGGCGGGTGGGGGCGTAGGCGGGCCAGCCTGGCCAGCTTGAGCCAATAGCGCAGGAGTGGCTTTCTGGCTGCCATGGCAACGGAGGCCGTCCCCAGAGGGACCAGCCACTCATTGGGTAGAATCTTTCGAGAAGGCTCGAGAAGAAGGAAGCGGAAGTAGCACGTGGAGGGGCCGGTGGAGGCGCCGGTGAGTAAATGCCGCAGATTCTGGAAAGTTCCGATCAGTGCGATACATAAGGCCGAGGCTCTGGGACCTCCCCTTCTGGGTCGGTAGTTCAGCGGCGCGCCGGTGAGCGAGCGGCGGAAGATCCGGGCCGGTAGCCCGACCTGCGGAGCGACTCGCGGACACCGAGCGCCGCCTTCTCCCGTGGCGACTGCTCTACGAACCACCACTGTCCCAGGGAAGTCGGAGGCGCCAGACAGGCCGACTGTCTGTGTGTCCGTCCGTCCGCGTGACAGGAGCGGACCCCACAGGAGCCGAGCGCAGCCAGGGCAGGAAGCGGCGGCCAGGAGGACGCAAACTCAGACTCATACCGAGCCGAGGCGGAGGCGGACCGAGAGCCGGCCATGTCGGTGGTGGGGCTGGACGTGGGCTCGCAGAGCTGCTATATCGCGGTGGCCCGGGCAGGGGGCATCGAGACCATCGCCAACGAGTTCAGCGACCGATGCACCCCGTAAGTAGGAGCCTGGTGGCGGGGGGCAGCCGGCGGGGGCTGGGGATCCCGGGGAACCCAGGCTTGCGGCTGGCCGCGGAACGCCGGCGGCGAACGGAGCGCGGTGTTGGGAGCGGTGCCCCACTCCGTGGGGATCGGGAAGCGGGCTGCCTGGCCGCCGGGTAGGGGAGGGCGCCTGCAGCCGCATATCGGAGAGGGGGTGTCTTTGGGATTCGCGGGGGACAAGGGAAGCCCGAGAATCGAGTCTCCCCGGGGTGGTCACTTCGGGCGGGCTTCCTCTTGGGAGCCGGTCAGGGGCCAAGCCGGAGACTTGGCTCCCTTTCCTTGGCGAGAAGTCTGCCAGCTCCTTCCGCGGCCGCCCCCGTTTCCCCACCCGGCTTCTCGGAGCTGGCTGAGCCGCCCCCAGCTCGTCCCCCTCTTTCCTAGCCTGTCTTTGCGCACCGCAGAGCAGGGGCTGCCGAGCCTTTTCTTCCGCATTGTGAATCTCGAAATGAGCTGGAAGCTTCCAGAGCCTGTATGCTGCTGCTTGTGCTGTGAGCCAGTGGATTGTTGTTAGCGACCACAGTACTCAGTGCTATGATAGATGAGTGTATCTTCTTACTCAAGCTTGGATCATTCGTGAAAGATGTAAAAGACCTTTTTGCTCGTTTTATGAAAGCCATTATAGAGGAATTGTGTTTTAGTTGTTTTTGTTTTTGTTTTTTTTAATTTTGCACAGCTTAAATAAGGAGAGAAAAATTCCGCACTAGCACACTAGAACTGGATGTTGTCACTGAATTAAACGGTATATTCTACAGCGGCATGGGGTGGGCAAAGGGTAACGTTTTAAAAAGCAACTTTTTTTGGAGAGGGTCTTCATTTCTGAATATATGAAGCATTGAAGCATTGAGCCCAGAGATGAAATGACTGGGTTTCTATCAGTATTTGAGTGCAGATGAATATTTATAAAAGTGAATGTAAATGAGAAAATACCCAAACAGAGACAGTGTCAGTACCAGTGGGAAAACTTATTCCCTAAGCATCTCATGCATCAACCTTTTTATAAATCTACAGTCTTTTCTTTAGCTGTGCCAACGTCTCTGATTGGAGTATAGTAAGGAAAAAGACAGAATCTCAGGTTTTCATGCCTAGGGACAGTTTATATCTTTGTTCTCTTTCGTCCAATAAAAGGAAGAAAAGCTATTGTAGGAAAAAATTGTATTTGTGGTTATAGAGATCACTGTGAAACTAAAGGTGACAGGTGTGTCTCTCAAAAAATAGAAGCAGAGGGCAGTATTGGAGTTTAATATTTTATATAATAGATGTTTGACTCAATTGCGTTGGCTACTATTAATTTGTTTGGTGTAATTAATTTTATTCTCTCCTTGGAAAATGAGTAAATTTGTCAGGCAACTGTATGTTTACTTTGAGTTGGGGGTGACTGTTTTCGGAAGGTATTTTAAAGGTCCAGCCTTTGCTCCAACAGTTGTCTGGCTTTTTGGAGGCTATTTGGCACCTGCTCAGATAATTTAGGTCTGAGATGTCTCTTGTTATAGCAATCTTGAATTTGATTTGGCTTGGTATTTAATGCCCTCAATGTATTCCCATTTTGCTCGTATGGCACTGTTACTCTTTTTCCGCATTCTAATCTGAAACCTAAGTCACTTCCATCCTTCTGACAAGACTCTTGTGTTTGTCTCTGCTCTGTGCTGCCATTCTGTTCCCACTGCTCTGAAGGCTATTTCAGAGTTACAGGTCACTTCATCTCTTAAAAGCTGACTTAAAATGTAACTGATTTTTCAGTCATTTTGTTCAGCATTATACTTGGTTCTGCTGTGGTACTTGCTCTGCATCATTTTTACTTGACTTGCTGAAGTAGAGTCTTCTGTATAGGACCCTCTTTTGTGCTTTTAAATTTTGGAAGCATAATTTAGGCCCACTTGTCTCTCGTCAGATAAAAGTTTTCTAAAGAGGCAAATGGTCTATTAGAACAGCAGTAGGTAGGATAGTGATGTTTAGATTTCTATGAAGTTGGGACCTGCCATATTTTTGTCAATGGTGTCTAGGACCAAGTTAATAATACGCCTTAACTGTTCAAAACATTTTCAGAGTTAATGTCCACTTGCTAATGATTTGGGCCTGGAGAATTATGCTGGTACTTGTGCTCTTGGAAAATGTCCTTTGAGCCTTGAGCAGTCTGGAGTGGGAGCTGGGGTTGGAATAGTGGGAGTATGGCTGCCACCTAGATAGGATTCTCAGAGTGCAGTTAAGCTGAGCCCTCAGAGTAGCTGACCAAAGCTGTAGACTCCAAGCTTGTGCTAAATTGTGTCCCCCTTGCCTAAGAATGGAAATTTATAATTCCATTATAAATGGAATTCTGTTAAAAAATCCACATTTATGCTTCTTTACGTTTGTGAAACATGGATTTTTTTTCATCTTTTCTAGATCAGTCATATCATTTGGATCAAAAAACAGAACAATTGGAGTTGCAGCCAAAAATCAGGTATGTTCAAGAGGATTCTGATCATTTTTGAAAGAAGTTTTAAAAGTGAAATCTCAGAAACATACGAGAATATGACATGCCTAAGCCTATGTGTTTTTGAGTTGGTGGACTGTAATGCAAGTGTTTCTCATGAGCCCTTGCGTGTGTGTTCACTCGCTCAGCCGTGTCCTGCTCTTTGCAATCCCATCAACTGTGGCTGGTCAGGCTTCTGTGTCTATGGAATTTTCCAAGCAAGAATACTGGAGTGGGTTGCCATTTCCTACTCCACTTATAAACCCTTACATCCCTATTTTCCTTCTCTCTTCCTTTTGTTTTATTGAATAAGATATACTTTAACTCTGTAATCTTCCAACCTTGGTTTTTAATGTGTATCCTATTTTTAAGACATTTGATTTTTTAAAATGAGATACATGAAATTCTTGTGAAGTTTCTCATGATACTCATTTAAGAGTTAAAGATTCCTTTTATAGAAGGAACTTCTAAGAAGTTTTGTTGTTTAAGAGCATTTTCAAGTTACTTAGTAATTAAGGAGAACTAGTTGTCTAGGCCTGTGGTGTCCTATAGAGTAGCCATTAAATACAGTTCTTGAGCACTTGAGATGTGCCTAATCGGATTAAAATGTAAAGTATGAAATACTTGCAATTTTGAAGGCTTAAAATAAAAAAGAAAACCATCTCATCAGTTTTCTACAATGAGTACATGTTGAAATGACAGTATTTTAGATATATTAGGCTAAGTAAGTTATTGGAATTAATTTTACTTATTAAGAAGACTTGACAATTTACCTATGGAACTCCCATTTAGGGCTCACATAACTTGAATTTTGGGGGTTGGGGAGAAAAAATAAATATGAAAATCTAAGAAAGGGACTGAAAGCAGTCCTATATATGTAAACATACCAAAGTAAACATACTCTGTATACCTTAAATTCACACAAGGTTATATATACATCAGATTTACATAAGTAAAATAAGGTTGAAAAAATTCTTTTAAAAACAATAGTACTGCTACAAAGGAAACAAAACTCTGTAAACGCTGGAATTCTGTGTCATGGCCAGTTGGAAGAGAGGAACCAAAGAAAAGAAAGCAGGGAGAGGAATGGGCATGCCACTCAGAGGAGCCTACTCAGAAGGGAGAGCCTGGTGAGGTAACCGCCTCCCTGACTGGCTGTAGAGAAGACTCACATCCCAGCCCTGAGAGCCGCTGCATGGTTGTTACACAGGGAGAATCCGCTGAGGCTTCGATCGAGCCTGTAGGGTACTAGACATTTGTCATCTCAGTTCCAGAATCACAAGGAGTGTTAGTACTTAAACATTGTTGGAAATATTCCTTATTATTTGAAAGCTAGTGTTGCCAAGCTATATTTTTCACCTTTATAAGAGATAGATCAGAGAGAGAAGTAAACAGTGAACTGTTTTGCTGTTTTCAAACTAGTTACTTTAGACGCCTTAGTTTTTCGTCTTTTATTGTAATCATGTTTGTGCTTTAAATAAGGTTCCCACTGCTGACATCTTTGAGTGAAGTGTGCTATCAAGTGTGACTTTTGTATACCTACAAGCAGTTGAAAGCATTTCCTCATCCAGAAACTGTTTGAATTATCCTTACCTTTTCAGAATCCAGAGTGCTCAGCCTTACACCATGGAACCACTGGTCTCTCCTCACCTTTTCTGCTTTTTGGTATAGATTATTAATATTCCATGCTATTGATATGAAAAGTAGCAATCCATACATTTTGTGGCTCAGAATAACTTATCCTGGCCACTTAGCGACTTAATAGACTATAACAGTTTACTCCTTTTTAGAAAAATGTGATTGGACTATAGGGCTTTCTAATTACCCTTTTTCAGTTCTTCGTTAGGCATAAAACAAGTTCAGTGGGAGAAAAGGAATGCAATGAAGTGATACATAAAGTTCTTGGGGCTTGTTCAGAGTTTTAGTTGATAGTTTCATTACCTTTGAGTTCATCTTGCAGATTTGGAAGCCTGTGTGTATATTCCTCTCGCTGCTTCCCTCCTGGCATTTCTGTAGGAAAAGGAGAGAAAATAAAGTGTATTCATCGGTGGAGAAATTCAGGGCTCTTGGGCAAGTTACTTATATCCTGGTGATTAGAGTTAAACAAGTGACTTGCTTTTTAATTGCTGTAACTAGTGATAGATGTTGAAATTAGAATTTAATTTTTTTTTTTTTCCCAGCAAATCACTCACGCAAACAATACAGTGTCTAATTTTAAGAGGTTTCATGGCCGAGCATTCAATGACCCCTTCATTCAAAAGGAGAAGGAAAACTTAAGTTATGATCTGGTTCCAATGAAAAATGGTGGAGTTGGAATAAAGGTAATTTAATTGAACAACATTAGATTCCTTACTAAGAAACTGTTCAGTTCATCTACAGAGAAAAGTACTTAATTCTTAGTAAGTATTTAACTTGGTTTCTATAATTGGACATGATGGTCTTTTATTTTTTATCTGATTTTTCTTAAACTATGGGTCTATGTTTAAATCATCCTTGAAGAATTACTCGGATGGTATATACTGTTATAAAACTTAGTTTGTGTTTCTTATAACATCTTGGCAATTAGAAAAATTTAGAATTTCTGGTGTCTAAAGAAATCTAAATTGTGTTGTCGTAGGAAAAGCAGTCTGTTCCACTGTAGCTCATTTGCAGTTGTTTGGAGAGCTCTGGTGTAATACAAGCAGAAACATTTTTTTAAACTACAGAGACATTCCTGTCTTATGATCTACACAAAATCATTTGTCTCTGTGATTCATCTCCTCAGTGAGATTGTGCTTGATTAGTACTTTGGGCAGGGAAGAACATGCCCCAGCTTCGTTTCTCCTCTTCATCACTGGGGAAGAATATTTATTTTTTACTTCTGCTTTGCTTTCCTATCCACTTTTCTCTTTCTTTTTCCCTTTCCTCCTTTTAAACAGCCAAAACAATAAAGGTTTTCTGGAAGAGAATATGTAATAATGTTTGGAAGTTAATATTACTAGCATGTAGCTTTAAGGACTGCAGTAATGAGAGCATTTTCTTTCCTCAACGCAGGTGATGTACATGGATGAAGAACATCTGTTCAGTGTGGAGCAGATCACAGCCATGCTGTTGACTAAGTTAAAAGAAACTGCTGAAAACAACCTCAAGAAGCCAGTAACAGATTGTGTTATTTCAGTAAGTAGAATTCAGCAAGGCAATGTGTTTTATTTTAATTTGCCTTCTTCATGTTACTTTTTAGTATTAAATGTGTGAAAGCTGTTCTCCTACCAGAGATCAGAATTCTGCTGGACTGTATCACTGCAGTGTTTAGCAGCATTGCAGAGTAGGTTTGAATGCTGTCTTTAGCCAGAAGTTGCAAAGTTTTTTGCGTGGTGGTGCATATCAAAATCTCCTGTTGGGCTTTTTGAAAATATAGATTGGTTGATCAAATTGGAGGATGTTCTAAAGTTGGTTACTTTATTGAGAGACAATTGTATATGTCCATGAGAGATTTCACCCAGACATGAGAACCATTGAGTTCTTGGTGAGCAGTAGTTTTAACTAGGGACTTCCCTGACAGTCAGTGGTGGGGATTTCACCTTCCAGTGCAGGGGGTACAGATTTGGTGAGCTAAGATCCTACATGCCTAAAGGCCAGAAAGCCAAAACCTAAAACAGAAGCAGTACTGTAAGTCAGTAAAGACTTTAAAAATCGTCTACATCACTCAAAAAAGATTTCATGCCTTAAATGTTTTTGAACTGCTAGCAAAATTTTATCAAGTCTTCCAATATATACTTCACAAATGGTGATATGCCTGATGGTCGCTAAAGATGTCCAATAAATGGAAAAATTATGGGGTAATGTACTCTGAAAAGAGAACTTACCGTTTGACCTGAGTCAGTAACTTACTTATTCCTCTGGGTTAGAGTTTTCATATGGTGAAAATCAGAAGTTTATTATGATAAAGATTAAATGACTAAGTTTCTTATATCCTTGAATTACTAGGATTCTAAATCTGTATTCTCTAGTATGGTAGCCAGTGGCCACACATGGCTTCTGAGCACTTGAAAAGGAGCTAGTCAAAACCGAGATATGCTGTATGCATAAAAGACACACCAGGTTTTGAAGAGTTAATATAAAGAATATGAAATATGTTGGGTTAAATAGAATATTTTATTAAAATAAAAAATAAAAATTGTCCACATAAAAAATATCTTAAAAAGATTGTAACCAACCAGTAGTGACAGAATTCAGGTTTTTAGCATTGGTAAACTCACTACGTTCAATGGACAGTTGATAATTAAGTTATTCAGGAGGATTTGCAGTAGACAGGAACCATCTTTTATTGGCAGGGTGACCTGCCCAGACCCATCAGAAGCCTTTATGGTCATGCACCTTGGGATATGAGAGAATCCTGAGGTAAGAGAGGCAGAAAGGCTGAAGTTTGTTGTTCTAAAGAAATATCTTGGAGAAATGCTGTTAAAGAGGGGCTTCCCAGGCGCTAGTGTTAAAGAACCCGCCAGGTAATGCAGGATACATAAGAGATGTGGGTTCAGTCCCTGGATCGGGAAGATCCCCTGGAGGACAGCGTGGCAACCCACTCCAGTATTCTTGCCTGGAGAATCCCATGGACAGAGGAGGTTGGCAGGCTCCAGTCCACAGTGTCACACAGAGTCGGACATGACTGAAGTGACTTGGCACAAAGTTAAAAGTTTTAAGTCAGTGGGCCTTCCTCCTCCCCCACTTCCCTTTAAATAACCTCATATGGAAAACTGCAGAAAGAAGGGTTCTGACTGAAAGGTGAGCAGAGACCCACCTTTGCTCTTGGCGCTCTTTCCGAAGCATTTATAGATACTTAGGGATAAAATGTGGAAGCTCCTGTACCAAGTTTTTTCTTAGGTACTTTCCAGTTAAGTGATTATGTGAATATATTATTAGATGCTCTTTTGGAAGAATGTGCTAGTTAAAATGGTGTCCTAGAAAGTGATCAAAAGAGTTAATCTAGGTAGAAGACAGCACCGTTAGAGACTATCCCTTGAGCTGCTTTTTGTTTTTCCTCTTAAAAAATCAACAGGCTTTGACAAAAAAAAAAGTGTCATTTTTGTAATTTTAATAGGTCTGCTGAATTAAAAGGTACCCCATCTACTAGTGCTTAAATCCAACAAATAGCAAACCAAAGGGCAGTGGCTAAGATTAACTTTGTATTATCTTTAAATTCCTGTAGTCTTTATAGTGTAATTACATTTAATGATGACTTCGAATAATTTCCAAATGTTAGTAGAAATATGACCACTTTAGAAGTAGTATTTCTTCCACTTAAATGTAAAACTTTGTTAGATTTAAAGAACTGGTAATATATCTTATGAATATCTTGATTAGTTTTTATTTCAGGTTAAAATTTGGTTATAATAAACCTGATACTTAAAATTTTAGGGCAGTCTTCTCAAAAGTAGTTACTGTTTCTTAAAGAACTTGCCAGAAACTTAAAGTCCTTCTTCTGTTTCATGACATGGCTAGGCACCTGTTTAGCTGGACTGTTGTGAATTGATCACTAGTGGTTGTGAGGGATTTGTATGTATTTTGGTTTTCTAGGTAAGTTAAAATGTTTTCCCTTCTTGTTTGCAGGTCCCTTCTTTCTTCACAGATGCTGAGAGGCGATCTGTCTTAGATGCTGCACAGATTGTTGGCTTAAACTGCTTAAGACTCATGAATGACATGACAGCTGGTAAGAAAAAAACTGTTTTTGTGTAAAAGTTAACATACTGTTGAAACTAAAGTTAAGACACACGTGGTCCTGTTTTCAAACACTTCCATGTAGAAATATTGCCTATTAAAATACTTAGATTTGAAAGCAAAAGTTGTAGTCTTTCAGATGCTTGTTTTAATCAGACATTGGAACTTTGTCAAATGAGTGAATCTGTTTTCATTAGGAAACACTTGTGTATATTTTTTAATCTTTTGAATTAGTTGTGTTGGGTTTAGTTTTTTTATTTCCTTACATTGTTTTCATAGGTGAGAAACAAGTTTTCCACAACCTTATTATGGGCTTTTAGAACTACCTTGAGTGTCCATTTAGCGGAAAATTTTTTTTCCCCTCATATGTTTCCCAATTGTTGGTAGTTGGGAGTCGGTCATTCCTCTTACGTCAGGTGTTGATTTAAGCTGTGCCGTTTGCTAGGCACTTTGCTAGGAATGAGGAGATGGGGAGCAAAGTACTCAGTAGCACATGTGTCAGTTAATTGTGGTTAGAATGGACCCAAAGTCAGTTATACCCTAGTGTATTCAAGTAAAGCAAATAGGACTTTGTTTAGCATATTTTTAATAGATATTTTAAGGATTCTTAAAGTATTGATAAAGGTGTGTTCTTGAGTATCCACAGTGGTTTCAAAATTCAGAAAAAGCAAACCATAGACTGTTTAAGGTAGATCAGTTATTTGCCTTGAATCCAGTTGGTAGGAACGTAGTTGCTCTAGTTATATATTAAATTCTTAAATTTTTTTGGATAAGCAATCTCCTAGCAGGTTATGGTTCAAATGTAAGTACTGTGTAATGAGTCTGACATTGTCTGTGTGTGGTTTCGTGTGGCTTACATGCCATTGTTTTTGTATTACATATGTCTTTTCTGTCACATCTCTTCATATATTTAAAAGTGATGGAACATTGTTCTAAAATCAAAAAGGGATGACATGTGAAGTCAGATATAAAAGAAATGTGTTCACCTTTAATTGGTTGAAGTATAGTCAGGTTCCCTGCATGTGTAATTATATCGGTAACTATGAAATTAATGAAAGAATGTGAACCAAAGTATTGAAACATACTAATTTCCTTTTAGTTGCTTTGAATTATGGAATTTATAAGCAGGATCTCCCAAGCCTGGATGAGAAACCTCGAATAGTGGTTTTTGTTGATATGGGGCATTCAGCTTTTCAAGTCTCTGCCTGTGCCTTTAACAAGGGAAAATTGAAGGTAAGGTCATAAATTGGGACTAAGTGACCCAGATATTAATGTGTGACAATTGTTGTTACTTTAAGCTATTGAGCTTCTTGGGTAATGAAGAGTTTGGGATAAAGCTATTAACAGAGAATTGTTCCTAAGGTTGATCTCCATAAAGACAATGCAGTTGTCTTAGAAAATTCTTAATTGTTCTTGCTTAGGAAGGAAAAACTTTCTAAGATTATCTTCTATGTAATCATTAGAAGAATTAAAAATACCATAGAGATGTAGCATTTCATTTGGATTTTGTAGTGACATATACGCTGATTGACTTGGGTTTCATGTTGTAGTTTAAATAGAAATTTTGAGCCTATTAGTCTTCGATTGAGTTTGCAGTGTGTAAGTTTCTGGTTACAAATACGATTGGAAATAACCAGATTATTTGTCGTTTTAACTACGTTAGGTGCTGGGAACAGCTTTTGATCCTTTCTTAGGAGGAAAAAACTTTGATGCAAAGTTAGTGGAGCATTTTTGTGCAGAATTTAAAACTAAGTACAAGTTGGATGCAAAGTCCAAAATTCGAGCACTCCTTCGTCTGTATCAGGAGTGTGAAAAATTGAAAAAACTGATGAGCTCTAACAGCACAGACCTACCACTGAACATCGAGTGCTTCATGAATGACAAAGACGTTTCTGGAAAGATGAACAGGTGTGTCTCAAATTCTGACAAATTAAATAGAAGGAACTTATCGCTGAAACCGTAGTCCAGGTGTCAGTTCCAATTGTGGTCTTCAGAGTCTTGGCCCACATTTCAAGACTGTACTACCTGAAAGACTGTCAGCATCATTAGAATTAGAATTGCTTCTGCAAAGAGGGTTTTTAAGAAGATATGTGCTAAGTGTTCTCATAGTGAAGTCTTTTTAGTATTATTTCTGGGCCAGTGATTGAAAAATGTTTTCATTCACAGAAATGTTTTGAAGTGAATGGAAATATTCAAAGTAATGAAAATGGGATCACATAAAACATTAAGGACTAAAAATGGAAATCTTAATATAAAAGTGACTTTTTCTGTAGTTACTAATCTTCTTTTCATTGTCCCTTCTGCATCTGGGTTTTGTATATTTTTAGGGAAAAAAGTTATGAATTATGGTATGGCTAAACCTGGCCCATGTGGAATTCAGGGTGTCTGAGAAGAAAAAAGTTTGTTGGGTTGATAAGGCCAGTATTCTGCCCTACTTTTTAAATAATTCTTAAGATCAGTTTTCTTAACGTTTTCCTCTTAACTGCCAAGGGCACAATTTGAAGAGCTCTGTGCTGACTTACTGCAGAAGATAGAAGTTCCCCTTTATTTGCTGATGGAACAAACTCAGCTCAAAGTAGAGGATGTGAGTGCTGTTGAGATAGTTGGAGGCACTACACGAATTCCAGCCGTGAAAGAAAAAATCGCCAAATTCTTTGGAAAAGATGTCAGCACAACGCTCAATGCAGATGAAGCAGTGGCCAGAGGGTGTGCACTGCAGGTACTGTCTTCGCATCCCCTCTGGGAGGCATTCCTCAAACCACTTCCGCTTGATCTCATCCTGGCAGAGTCCCGTGCCAGTTAGACACCGCCAGGGAGTTACTTTCCAATTAATCAATAAGGCTGTGGGGACACAAGGATCTTCCAGTACTGGAAGATTTATTGTATTATTTATCTTTTTATCTAGTGAATGCCACTATTATTTATATCTAGTGTTCAGATGATAAGTACTTTATGAATAAGACATATATATACACTGTAAGCAGTTTTGAATTTGAACCTACCCGTCCTATTTGAACTGATCTTTATGTTAAAGCTGAGTGAAATTTTTCATGTGCTCATGATAATCTCTTTTTCTTTTTCTTATTCAAGTGTGCAATCCTTTCCCCAGCGTTTAAAGTTAGAGAATTTTCTGTCACTGATGCAGTTCCTTTCCCAATATCTCTGGTCTGGAGCCACGATTCCGAAGATGCTGAAGGGTAGGTAGGATAAAATAATGTTCAGATACTTGGTTTTAATATATATTAAAAAAATGAACATATGACATTCGTGGTAGAGTGTTTGATTAACTGAGATCTTTTAGCAATCAAACTTAGCAAAATACTTGTCTCTTTTTGGGTTGTAAATGGTGAGATGGGGTTGATAAAGCTTTTAGGTTGCGCTCTGTTTGTGTAGCACAGTGGAAGTACTGAGTACCTTTGCTTTCCTCCTAGTGTCCATGAAGTGTTCAGTAGAAACCACGCTGCTCCTTTCTCCAAAGTTCTCACGTTCTTAAGAAGTGGGCCTTTTGAGCTGGAAGCTTTCTATTCTGATCCTCAAGGAGTTCCATATCCGGAAGCAAAAATAGGTAAGCAATTAATTGTATTTATTCTTTTGAAGGTTTAGTGTACCAGCTTAAACACTCTGCTCTTAGCAGTGTTGAGTGGAATGCCGTGAATACGTGCAGTGGAACATAGTTGGAGATGTGAGGACGGTTTCCATTTGGAATAATGAAGATGGGGAAGTCTCTTCTTTATTGACGACTAAACTGGCCTAAAGAGATGAAATGACTTGTGTGTGTAGGGACACTTGAGTATTTTTCCTTTTCTGATACAGTCTGTACTTGAAGATTATCACCTACTTTTAAACCTTTCCTCTGGGTGAAATGTTCCTTGCAGAACATTACTTCAGTTTAAAACCTGGCTTGGAAACCGTTGTAACTATCTCCGATAGATATCTTTGTATTGTAGTCTTTTTTAAAAAATATATATATTTTTTTGGGTACATTTTTCTTTGAGAAGTTGACACTGTCCATCTATGTTGGCCCAAAGTAACGCTGAAAATCTGTGGGAGACCTACAGGCATCTTCTTGTGTCTCTTTTCCCAAGTAAAAAACTAGGATTGCTAGATCTTGTCAGGGCTCGCCTTTGCCCAGCACCGTTTCATGGTGAAATTGTTGGAAGGAGTCTGACCTGGACAGTTGTGTTTCCTTTCTTAATTCTTAAAACTGAAAATGTTCTGACACAGGAGCGTTTTATATTTTAAAATCATTTTTCTTTGTATTTATTGATAGATAGTTTAAGTAGTCATTGAATATAGACTAGACTAAAATTTTGACAGGCTGGATTGTAGTCCCCATTCAACAGAGGATAAAATCTAAGCTCTTTAGCCTGGCATTAGCTCTCTTATTTTGTCACCAGAACTGAAAAGCCTGCACAGGCTTACAGAGCCATCTTACATATCTCTCCTGTGAGTCTTCTTGAGTACCCTGTGGTTAATGCTGTTTCTTTAACTGGATCTTACGACAATTACTTACTGAACCTAGTGATTTGATAATTAATGAAGGTCTATTCCAACCTATTTCACTGACCTAGTAAATAAATCTAACTTTCTGTGTGTTTGTGTAAACAGGACTTTAAATACAAGACTGTTAAATCCCATGTAGCGCTTTGCACATAATAGGTTCAAAACACTTAGTTTTTTTTCAGTGGTATTTGTAGTAACAATACTGTTGGTAGAGGTGATAACACGTAGCACTTGGTTCCATAGTAAGTGCTCACCATAAACCCTTATGAACTCAAACTGTAGAAGCGTAGATAAAACCACTTAGAGCCGTCACAGGGCCAGGATTCAAGCCCAGGGAGTCTGGGTCAGAGTCACCACTCTTGATTTCTACTCAGTCGTGCTCTGGAACTGTTCTGTAGTGCATAATTTTAGGCTTTGGTGATAGGTTTTATCTCACCTCTCCCCTTGAAACATAAGAAAATGTTTACATCAGTCAGAAAACAGTATACCCTACCCTGAAGTTCCTACAGAATCAGAATGAGGCAAACACTTGATATCATTTGCTGTATACTTGGGATTTTCATTTTGAGGTTGTGCTCCCCGTCAAGTGGGGTAGGAGGAGGCGAGGATGGCTCGTCTGTGTCTCACACGTTGTCTGTGTCAGAAGTGTTAAATAGAAAGTCACGAGAGTCCCCTTGCCTTGGAAGGTTTCATGGCATTTTAAGACTAATCCCAAGTATTATAAGTGTACTATGTACTTAGGAGTCTATTTTAAAAGGTTATGTTTCTGGTATACACTAAAGGACTTAAGTCTTCTTAAGTCAGTTGGTAGAGAAAATGGAATTTTGGAATTGCAGTCTTTCTTAGCCTTTGTCTGCGTGATAGATTGAGATTTGGTACTGAAATTGCCGATTTCTTCTTGCTATAGGCCGCTTCATTGTTCAGAATGTTTCAGCACAGAAGGATGGAGAAAAATCTCGAGTGAAAGTCAAAGTACGAGTCAATACCCACGGCATTTTCACCATCTCTACAGCGTCTATGGTGGAGAAGGTCCCAGCCGAGGAGAACGAAGTGTCTTCTCTTGAAGCTGACATGGACTGCCAGAATCAGAGGCCGCCAGAAAACCCAGATGCCGAGGTAAGTTTGTAGGTAAGCCTTTGAGATTGAATATATAGTTGACTTAATTCTAAGCCCAAAGAGATGGGTAGGAAAAGGTTAAAGTGTGTTCTTCATGATAATTAAAATTTTCGTTAATGATAACAATAGCGATTACTAGATGATGGTAATGTACAGTCTGGAGTTTGGTGAACTGTGATTAAATTCTGTGTAGCTTTATTTGAACCCGGATGTGACAGTTTGATTCAGAGTGGGCAAAGTTTCGTGGAATTATATTTTTTAAGACCTAGGCCACATATTGAGAAATCAAATGCTGACTGATGATTAAGAAATAAAAGACTAAAAAACTGTTCATTGAAATATATACCAGATATTAAAACTAGTTTTGTTTGGTTTGTTTTTTCGTCATATGGCAAAAATCAGTTTTGGTATTTTATAATTTGTTTGTAGTTACATGGTTTTCTGGGTTGTGAGAGGAGGGAAGTACAGTGTCTGACTAGAGTTTAGAAAGTTGTTAATTGTTCATGATGTTAACTGAGAGTTCTGTTAGCCTAAGTGCTAGTTTTACATGGTCAACCAAAGAGTTCTAAGAAACTTTAAAATAGATGAGCTCTTATCGTTTGCATTTAGACAGCAAACAGAAGCAGCTTAAATGAAGAGGTAGGCAGGCAGACACAGTGTTCTAGTTCCCATGAGCAAGTGGGACATCCCTGTGGTCAGAGAACTGTCAGCCACTGCGGCCATTCCTGGAACATTAAGGAACGGGAGCGTCTGAGCCTTAGCTTTGTTCCCATCAGGAAAAACTTCTGTGTAATGAATGAAATGACCAGTGCCACGTACCAGTGCTTTCTCCTCTGGCTACAGATGTCGTTTCCAATCTGTTAGTACCTTTCAGATGTATATACACCAGGAATGCCCTGCTTCTGGTACTAAAGTGTCTGCCTCAGGATCTTGAGGCCCTGGAAGAAAATTAATGAGAGACTTCAGTTGCTGAAGTGAGAATGCTTCAGGCTTCTCCCTAAGAAGGGATAAGATCATAACAAGCTCTGATTTACTGGGTGGGGGCTTGAGGCATCTACTAACATGCAGCATTTGTTCTTTTCCTGGGATTTTTTGAGGTGTAGACTGTTGGGTCACGGAAAGAGAGTGGAGACAGAGACAGTCTTGGGTCTCTAAACTGGAGTGATGAGCCCTCAGATGATGGCTTGTTGGCTATTTTATGTAACTCCTCAGTCCACGGACATGCAGATACCTTGAGATGTGCGATGGCCGCTGGGGAAGTTAGGTTTTGGGAGCTTATTTTTGGGAGAGAGGCCTGGAGTAAACCTACTTGCTTTTGAGAATTAATATCTGTGGAGTGCCAGAGGGGAGCTTCTTGAAGGAGAGTTCTTGTCATCAACATCAGTCAAAATGCCTACTACTTATGTTATTTAACTATTATATTAACTGTTATCGTTCAAAGAATTTCTTTAACAGGTTTACAATATCTGAAAAATTTTCAAATACTTGTTCGTTATGCTTTTATCCAGTGTCTTTTCCCCCGCCTATTAAGACTTCGGAAATTGAGTGTACTGTCTTTGGTGCCCTATAACCTTTTCAATTTATACAAGTACACCTGCTTTCTACATCCTTTGTGCCTGGGCTTTCATTTCAGAAAAATATCCAGCAAGACAACAATGAAGCTGGAACACAGCCCCAGGTACAAACTGATGGTCATCAAACCTCACAGTCTCCCCCTTCACCTGAACTTACCTCAGAAGAAAACAAAATCCCAGATGCTGACAAAGTGAGTGACTCTTCTAGTTCATTCCATTAGACAATGTTGCGACATGTGATCATTAATGATATCATTCAATCTGCAGTTTCAAGAGCAAGCACCAAGTTACCTTATTCTATATAGGATTTTTTCTTTCCTATTAAATTTCTATGTTTTTCAACTGAAACCAGTGAGAGGTACTCCAGCTGAACTATTCTACTTTTTGGACCTGAAAGCTTCTCTTGAACAACTGCCACTCCAGGCAACCAGGGGCGAATGCATAGCTTTTGTCGTCTTCTCTAGTGCTACAGGTGCCTGCAAATGCCAGCATCCAAAAGAGACACATCTCAGTGCTGTGTGATGAGTTTTCACTCGAAGTCATCTGATGATAAATACATGGGCTATAGGAGTCTAGTAAAAGCTTTTTCTCCTCTCAAATTGCCTGTCAAATTTATATAAACTAATTACAACGCTCTGGTAATAAGTTTCCATTGTTATTCCAGATCTGTGCTTTGCAGAACTTCGTTCTTTGTGCAGGTTGCATGTAAATTATTCTTTCATTAGAAGTTTGGTTTTCTCTCATTCTGAAGATAGAATTCTTTACCTTCAAATGAATTACCGAATGGTCCATTGGGGTCCAAATACACGTTACTCTTAGTAAAAGTATCTGGTTTTAAGCTCCCACGCCCTGACTGATGCCCTCGGGGGTCTTGATTCTGACTTCGGCAAGAAGCTGCCGCCTCCGCTTCAAGAGTTGGGTGTGGATGGTCTGGCAGCGATGGCTCCGTAACTTCAGTGTTCCTCCCCTTCACCTGTGCTGGGCATTGACTGGCTCCTGCCAGTGGTCGCCATACCTGTTAGAACACAACCCTGGGTAGCATCTCATGTTCCTAGCTGTAAGTGGGACCACTAGTGCCAAACCCTTTGGGACGTTACCCCTTGGAGTGTCCCTAGTCTGTGCCGTGCCGGGTGCCATTCTGTGATACGTGGGTTTTGTCAGCAGTTGGTTTAATGTTGTTCTGCTGGTCTTATCCCAGCTTAACCTCCATACCTGTGGCTGTCATCCATTTGACTCTCAGTATCTGTTGCATTCCTGTGTCTTTGCCAGGTGTAGGTGTCACTTTTCTCTCTTGTGTTTCGTGAGCCCCAGAGCATGCACAGTATATTGTGGGGGTGGTGGGGGAGTTCTCATGCTCACTGGAGGGGAGAGGCGGGGATGCAGCAGGCTGACTGACAGGATCCTCCTCGTGACCCAGCTCTCAGCACTTCTCAGACAAGTAATCTCCCAGGAATGCGGAAACAGAAGCCTGGAAAACATGCCTGAGAAACAGTCTCTGTCCTTATGATTGTCAAGCCATCGAGCCTCTTTCAAGTCCCAGTTTCGTTTAGAGAGTCTGAAATTTTAGCACCCGTCATGACTCCCCCAGGTTCCCCAGTGTCAGTTCCTGTCGAGCCTCGTGGGCTCGTCTGTTGCTGTTTTACCATCGCAGCCAGTCAGGGTGCATGTCAGGTGCCCCTTGGTTTCTCCTCATCTGTGCTACAGCTGAGTTTGCTAAAGTTGTGCTCTTTGTCGTTTGTGTCTAGAAGAACCTGCAGAAATGAAAATGCTAAGAACGTTTTGGAAAATTAAAGGCCATAGGAGATACTTACTTCTTTAGCCCTGTATTTACATATTTTGGAAAAACTTAACAGTAAACGTAGCATTTGCCAAATCATTCCATTGACTTAAATGTTTACTTGTAAACATTTTTTTGACTTTGCAGAGTTGCTTATGAGAAGTGGTACAACTCAAAGGCAGATAATAGAAATAAAGAGATGGATGTGTACACACACATATATGTGTGTATATAATGTCCAAAGCCAGGGAGTTTTAAAAGGCACTTATCAGTGTACTGATGACTGTAGCTGGAATATAGGGACTCAAATATATGTTACAGGAATAGTTGATCCTAACGTGCTTAGCAGCTGGTCAGCCTTATCTGTGGTTACTATTAGATTATAGACTATAATTTAAATAAGTGGTATTTTTGACTTTGCCAAGTCACAGACACCGCTTAAAGGGATTAGAAAGTTAAGGACCTGTAAAGAAAAGCTTTAGCCAGAGAGATTAAATTTGAGATGAAGAATGTTCTGGTGAATTCTTGAAGGGGGAAGTACAGCAGGTATAAGTGTAATTGCAGCCCTGATTTAAAATGGGTGGATGGGTAGGAATTAGATTATTTTACACATTCTTCCAGCTTTATGATTTTAGGGATTTCACTTTTGCCTGAGTCCTCAGTAAGTATGATAAGGATATTTCTGTTATTCAAGAACTATTTAAGAATTTTTCTTTCTTTTTTTTTTAACCCCTCTTCCCAAGGCTAATGAGAAGAAAGTTGATCAACCTCCAGAAGCTAAAAAACCCAAAATAAAGGTGGTGAATGTTGAGTTGCCTATTGAAGCCAACTTGGTCTGGCAGTTAGGGAAAGACCTTCTGAACATGTATATTGAGACAGAGGTAATTACTTCACTTAAATATTTTTATTTTGGGATATATTTATTTGTTTGGCCCTGTTAGGTAAATGGCTATAATTCTTAACATTTCATAAGTTTTATACAACTTTTAGGGGCAGAATGAAGCCAAAAACTAATGGTTTTTAGTTAAATATTTTTAGCAAGTTTTTTTTTCCTAATATTTTTGCAACTTTATTAAAGAAATCTATACCATAGATTATTCTGCTTGGTGTAAAATTGATTGCCCAGGTTCTTGTGAAGCAATTGAGTGCTGATATCATCTAGCAGAGAGCACAGTACCATTGGTATGTCAGGCCACACTAAATATTTCTGTTAAAATACATTGTGCTTCTCTGTAGTCTGGATAGGTGAAATGATTGAGACTCTGTTTTCCTTTACTGAGATGGGACCATTGTGTTCAGAAATTTAATAATAAATCCCCTTTTCTGTTTGATAAATAATATGTTTGTGCATGCTAAGTAGCTTCAGTCATGTCTGACTCTTTGACCCCATGGACTGTAGCCTGCCAGGCTCCTCTGTCCATGGAATTCTCCAGGCAAGAATACTGGAGTGGGTTGCCATTTCCTCTGCCAGGGGATCTTCCCGACCAAGGGGTCGAACCTGCATCCCTTGTGTCTCCGACATTGGCAGGCGGGCTCTTTACCACTAGCACCAGTAATGTGGCGGTAAAATTGTGTGGGCGTTACACATTGGAGTAGGAGACAACCATATAACTACATAAAACAGACACAATTGTATAAGAACAGTAGATAATTTTTGTTCCCTTAATGTTAATCTGAATTGTGAAAGTTACATAATTTATTGTGCTCAGTTGTGCCCAACTCTTTGTGGCCCATGGCCTGTAGCCTGCCAGATTTCTCTGTCCATGGGATTTCCCAGGCAAGAATACTGGAGTGGGTTGCCACTTCCTGGTCCAGGGGATCATCCCGACCCAGGGATCGAACCTGCGTCGCTTGCATCTTCTGCATTGNTGTGGCCCATGGCCTGTAGCCTGCCAGATTTCTCTGTCCATGGGATTTCCCAGGCAAGAATACTGGAGTGGGTTGCCACTTCCTGGTCCAGGGGATCATCCCGACCCAGGGATCGAACCTGCGTCGCTTGCATCTTCTGCATTGGCAGGTGGATTCTTTACCACTAGTGCCACCTGGGAAGCCCTATACAATTTATTATATAATGTTAAAAACAAAAAACCCCTCATTCTGTGTATTTATAAGATGAAGAACTTTGTAGGAATTGTTGGAAGAATCTTGTGAGGTATAAATTAGAACTGTTAAAACTGATTTGGGGGTGGGGAGGGCAGTATAATTGTTGACTTTGTTAACTCCAGAATCTAAAGAGTTAAAATGCAGTTGCATTTAGCAGAAGACTGGAATTAACCTTTTCTGTTTCTGGACAGGGTAAGATGATAATGCAGGATAAATTGGAAAAAGAGAGAAACGACGCTAAGAATGCGGTGGAGGAGTATGTGTACGAGTTCAGGGACAAGCTGTGTGGACCGTACGAAAAGTTTATATGCGACCAGGTGTGTTGAGGGCTGTGTTTCTATTCATATAATCTCACTTTGAAGTACTTAATACCAAATTTGACATTTAAAACCTCTACTAGATTGTGTAACTTGAGCTTTTTGAAGACAGACAACTTGATACAGAAATCGTATAAAGAGAGTCATGGAGAGAGGCTGACTAGCAGTGTGCAGTTCTATACTAGATTATGCTAGTGACTTTACTCTTTACCATCGAAGAAAGAACCTGTCAGCACTTTTGTTCATAGTCTGCACCATCACAGTTATTGGTGGGGTAGAAGCGTAAGTGGGAGAAAACCCTTGCTTTCAAAGACCTCAGCGCCTTGGTTGCTCCATCATTGCTTTATCCCTCAAGACTCGTTCATCCAGTCATTCCAGAGTTTGTCAGGGACCATAAATCCCAGACCAGAAGCATGTCTGTGGAAGATGGTTCTTGGAGAAAAATTGGGCTAGCTGGAGAAGGGAATGGCAAGCCACTTCAGTATTCTTGCCTTGAGAACCCCATGAACAGTATGAAAAGGCAAAATGATAGGATATCAAAAGAGAATCTCCCCAGGTCGTTAGGTGCCCAATATGCTACTGGAGATCAGTGGAGAAATAACTCCAGAAAGAATGAAGGGATGGAGCCAAAGCAAAAACAATACCCAGTTGTGCATGTGACTGGTGATAGAAGCAAGATCCGATGCTGTAAAGAACAATATTGCATAGGAACCTGGAATGTCAGGTCCATGAATCAAGGCAAATTGGAAGTGGTCAAA